>CAUYLG010017135.1:0-56836 GCA_963573385.1 Cacajao melanocephalus
GGTTTTTTAAACATTGTTTAACCGTTCGGCCCCCTTATTTTAATGGGGTTGTTTTTTTTTTTTCCTCAACACTTCATTCCATTTCTGGCAATTCTCCACTTTTTAAAAAAAAAAAAAAAAAAAAAAAAAAAAAAAAAGCCAGCTTATTACACTAAAACCAAGTGTTGCTGACTAAAAGTCCATTTTAGCTACATTCAGTGAGATCATCACAACAGCCGTAATAACACTAACCAGTGGGAAGAGATCTGCCTACCACATCCCCCAAAATAGACACTAAACAAGCTTTAGCTCACTCATCATAAATACCCAGTATCCTGAAGATAACACTAGAAACCCCAATCTAAGCAATAAATTAGTCTACCCCTAAAAAAATAATCTGGATAGGAAATCCAAAAATGACACTAATCAAAAAAGATTTTTCATGCCACATATTTCCATTCCAGTAAATGTGTAACACTCATAGGCAAGTAGTTAATGCCTAATTTCCCAATTTCCCACAAACAGAAAAATCAAGTAACATCAAATGTGGTGCTTACGTCAATCTAAATTCTAGTTCAGGCTGGGCACGATATTTCACCCCTATAATCCCAGTACTTTGAGGAAGCTGAGGTGGGCAGATGGCCGGAGGCCAGGAGTTTAAGACTATCCTGGGCAACAAAACGAGACCCTGTCTCTAGAAAAAATCTGAAAAACCACCAGGCATGGTAGTGTACACCTGCAGTCCCAGTTACTCAGGAGTCTGATGCAGGAAGATCAATCACTTGCGCTCCAGAGTTCGAGGCTACAGTGAGCTATGATCATGCCACTGCACTGAGGCCTAAGCAACAAACCAAGACTAAAGAAAAGAAAAGGAAAGAATCTAGTTCCTACCTAGTTGTTGTTTTATCTTTTTTTTTTTTTTGACAGTCTCACTTTGTCACCCAGGCTGAAGTGCAGTGCCACGATCTCAGCTTACTGCAATCTCCACCTACCAGGTTCAAGCAATTCTCCTGCCTCAGCTTCCCCAGTAGCTGGGATTGCAGGAGCCCAGCCACCACGTCTGGCTAACTTTTGTATTTTTAATAGAGACGAGGTTTCACCATGTTCGCGAGGCTAGTCTTGAACTCCTGACCTCAGGTGATCCGCCTGCCTCAGCCTCCCACAGTGTTGGGATTACAGGCGTGATCCATCACATCAAACCTGGTTTTGTTTTTTGTTTTTGCAACAGAATCTCACTCTTTCACCCAGGCTGGAGTGCAGGGGCACCATCTTGGCTAACTGCAACCTCTGCTTCCTGGGTTAAAGTGATTCTCCTGTCTCAGTCTCCTGAGTAGCTGGGACTACAGACGCCCGCTACCAAGCCCAGCTAATTTTTCGTATTTTTAGTAAGACAGAAGGTTTCACTATGCTCACCAGGCAGGTCTTGAACTACTGACCTCAGGTGATCCGCCTGCCTCAGCCTCCCGAAGTGCTGAGATTACTGGCGTGAGCCACTGCGCCCTGTCTGACATAAAGGGTTTTTTCTTTATTCTTTTTTATTTTTTTGAGACAAAATCTCACTGTGTCACCCAGGCTGGAGTGCAGTGGTGCAGTCTTGGCTCACTGCAACCTCCACCTAATGGGTTCAAGCGATATTCCTGCCTCGGCCTCCAGAGTAACTGGGACTACAGGCATCTGTCACCATGTCCGGCTAATTTTTGTATTTTTAGTACAGATGGGGTTTCACCATGTTGGCCAGGCTGATCTCGAACTCCTGACCTCGTGATCAGCCCACCTCAGCCTCCCAAAATGCTGGAATTATAAGCGAGCCACCTCACTTGGCCAACATAAAGGTTTTGGTGTTTTTATTTTTTTGTTTTTTGAGACAGAGTTTCACTTAGTTGCCCAGGCTGGAGTACAGTGACACGGTCTTGACTTACTGCAACCTCCACCTTCCGGGTTCAAGCAATTCTCCTGCCTCAGCCTCCTGAATAGCTGAGATTACAGGCGCCCACCACCACATCTGTCTGATTTTTATTTTTTATTTTTTGTACTTTTGTAGAGATGGGGTTTCACCATGTTGCCCAGGCTGGTCTCGAACTCCAGAGCTCAGGCAATCTGCCCATCTCGGCCTCCCAAAGTGCTAAGATTACAGGTGTGAGCCACCGCACCCGGCCGACATAAAGGTTTTTAAACCAAACAAAAGCATTGGTTCTGGACTTTTTTAAAACTCACTGTATAATGTCAATAAATATGACTTTCCAGTCTACATGTGTTTTCTACCTAGCACTCCACTATATAAATGCAACATAAGCTGTCCGATGGTGGCATACACTTAGGTTGCTATCAATTTTTCACTTACATAAATAATACTGTGATTATTCTTATCTTTAAGGACCTGTCCAACAGGAAATCCTTAAGGTGTGTTCCTCAAAGTACAGATACATACTATTGTCCTCTAGAAAACACTATAGCAATTTGTATTGCTACTAGCAGTATTTGAGAATTTCCCCAAACCTTCAGTAACAATAACCATCATATTTTTTTTGTCATGGTGAAAATCTCAGGGAAAAAATAGTATCTCGATTTCACCTGTATCTCTCTGGTTTTCATTTGAGTCTTATTTTGTCAGTATTAATAACCTAATTTGCTTTTTTTTAAATTTAGAGGCAGAGTTTCATTCTTGTTGCCCAGGCTGGAGTGCAGTGGTGCAATCTCAGCTCACCGTGACCTCCGCCTCCTGGGTTCAACCAATTCTCCTGCCTCAGACTCCCAAGTAGCTGGGATTACAGGCATGAGCCACCACACCCGGCTAAGTTTTATACTTTTATTAGAGACGAAGTTTCTCCATGTTAGTCAAGCTGGTCTTGAACTCCCGACCTCAGGTGATCCACCTGCCTCGGCCTCCTAAAGTGTTGGGCTTACAGGCGTGAGCCACCGCACCCAGCCCCAATAATCTAATTTTCAAAATGGTCAACCAATTGTTCTAGAACTATTTATTGAATAATTACACCATCCTTCCTTCACTATCTTAAAATAATGCCTTTTTGATATCCTTTGTTCTTTCCAACTGCCGTGGGTTGAGAGTTCTGAGTGTTTCTCATTGTCCTTTCAGATTTAACTTCTTATGAATACTTTCCTTTTCCAAATAGCTAACAAATAACCTATTTTCTTGTTTCCACATACAAATACCTATGGTGTCAAAATCTTCATAGAAAAAGAAAACATGGGCCAGGCACAGTGGCTGAGATTGCACCACTGCACTCCATCCAGACTGGGTGACAGAGGGAGACTCCATATCAAAAAAAAAAAAAAAAAAAAGACACGGCCGCCATTGGAGAGCAGCAGCCATGGCTCTTGGCTACCCTATGGCCGTGGGCCTCAACAAGGGCCACAAGGTAACCAAGAACTCGAGCAAGCCCAGGCACAGCCGCCACTGCGGGCATCTAAGCAAACAAACATACCAACTTCATGCGGGACATAATCCAGGAGGTGTGGCTTCGCCCCGTTACAAGCAGCGCATCACGGAGTTAATTAAGGTCTCCAGAGACAAACAGGTCCTCAAGTTCATCAAGAAAAGGGTGGAGACACACATCCCAGCCAAGAGTAAGTGGGAGGAGCTGAGCAATGTCCTGGCCACCATGAGGAAAGCCACTGCCAAGAAAGACTGAGCCCCCTTCCCCTGCCCTTTCCTTGAAATAAAAAACAGCTTGACCAACGCCCCCAAAAAAGAAAGACAAATAAAGGAAGAGAAGAGGCAAGCAAGGTTCTACACTATGAATAAGACAAAGCATTCACCATTAACTCAAGAATGTCATCTTCTAAATTTCCAAGGAAAAAAAGAATATCAGAACAGGCTTTTACAATTTAGGTTCTTCTGAAGCAAGATGCTAAATATTAAACCATGGTTTCTCCTCCATGGTTCCTATTTACCTTTACTATTCAGAAATACCTTAACCTAGTACCAAAGGAAAAAATATATATACATATGACAAACCAAAACAGTAAAAATCTCTTCTATATATCCAAACACTGGCCTGAAGAGATGACATTATGAGATATTTTTACTTTCTACATGATCTATTTCTGTAATGTCTGAATTTTTTCAACTAGCATCTGTTTGTGAGCAGGGAGAAAAAAAAGTGAAGACACTTCCCTGCCCCTACACCAGGGTTTCATAAAATGTGTGTGGGGGTAGGGGTAGCATAGTATTAGGGGACTTAACAGTTTTATCTTTTTAAAAATAAAATGCTGGCCAGGTGTGGTAGCTCACACCTGTAATCCCAGCACAGTTTGATGGCCAAGCACAGTGGCTCACTCCTGTAATCGCAGCACTTTGGAAGGCCAAGGCGGGCAGATCACCTGAGGTCAGGAGTTCAAGACCAGCCTGGCCAACGTGGCGGAAACCCTGTCTCTACTAAAAACACAAAAATTAGCTGGGTGTGGTGGTACGTGCCCACCTGAACCTGGGACGCAGAGGGTGCAGTGAGCCAAGACCACGTCGAATCACTCCAGCCTGAACAACAGAGCGAGATTTTGTCTTAAAAGAAAAAAAAAAAAAGATACAGTTTGAGTAACCACCACCGCAACCAAAATAGAGACTATTTCCATCACTCCAGAAAGCACCCTCCTGCCCCTTGGCAATCTACTCACCTACCACTGCACAAATTCTTTTCCACTACTAACTTAAAAGAATTTGAGTGAACTAGGACTTAAAGCACTTCCAGAGACTGCCACCAAGTCAGTTATTTCCACATTAACTCATCCCTTTTTCAACATTCACTATGCCTCTTTTACTTGACTGAATGTTCTAGGTAGGGATTGGATTCAACACTGTATCAAACAAATCCCTGCTTACTCTCTGAAGAGATAAAGGATGAAACAAAATAGATTAAAATAAATGTTATATAGTAATAATGTAGGGTTGGGGAGAGAAACAGTAACAGTTTTTGAAGAGGAGTACTATCATAGAGAAATCAAGAGAGGCCTCTTTCCGAACACTGTAAAAAAAAGTGCAATAGATACATGTGTACAAAGACATATCCAAACTGCCAAAGCCAAGATGATACAGCAACTCCTTGACACTTAAGTATTTAGAACTTAGGAGTATATAAAGCAAAGCTACACAATGGGTCATCTTATCTCTGAGACAAGAATTTCTTATATTAAAAAATTTAATTTTTTTTTTTTTAATTTGACACAGGGTCATCTCTGTTGCCCAGGATGGAGCACAGCAGCACAATCTCAGCTCACTGCAACCTTCACCTCCTGGGTTCAAATGATAAGTGATTCTCCTGCCTCAGTCCCCCAAGTAGCTGGGACTGCAGGCACACACCACCACGACTGCCAAATTTTTGTGTTTTTAACAGAGACAGGGTTTCGCCATGTTGGCGAGGCTAGTCTCAAACTCCTAACCTCAAGTGAACCACCCACCTCGGTCTTCCAATGTGCTGGGATTACAGGCATGAGCCACCACACCCAGCCACTAATTCTGTTTTTTTGTTTGTTTGTTTTTATTTTTGAGACAGAGTCTCACTCTTGTTGCCCAGGATGGAGTGCAATGGCAGGATCTCAGCTCACCGCAACCTCACCTCCCAAGTTCACGTGATTCTCCTGCCTCAGCCTCCGGAGTAACTGGAATTACAGGCATGCACCACCACAAACAACTAATTTTCTTCTATTTTTAATAGAGATGGGGTTTCACCATGGTGGCCAGGCTGGTCCTGAACTCTTGACTTCAGGTGATTCACCTGCCTCGGCCTCCCAAAGTGGAGTTCTCTTTTTCTACTGGGCAACCCAACGATGGATTCTGACCAATTCCTCAATCACCTTCATTTTAAAAGTTTTTTTTCTGATAGCCAATAGTCATGCAAGCCAAAGGAATTAGTCAAGATTCCAGGACATATTCCCCTTTTTTTTTTTGAGTCGGAGTCTCACTCTGTTGCCCAGGTGAGGGTGCACTGGCACAATCTCAGCTCACTACAACCTCTGACTCCCAGGTTCAAGTGATTCTCCTGCCTCAGCCTCCCAAGTAGCTGGGACTACAGGCGCACACCAACATACCCGGCTAATTTTTTGTATTTTTAGTAGAGACGGGGTTTCACCGTGCTAGCCAGGAGGATCTCAATCTCCTGACCTCGTGATCAGCCCACCTCCCAAAGTGCTGGGATTACAGGCGTGAGCCAATGTGCCCGGCCTCTAGGACATATTCTTTAGATAAACTGGGACCATCTTCTATGAAGCCCTGATGTAAAAGGAAAGTCCTTGAGTAAAGAAACTTCCTCCTTGGCCGGGCATCCTAGCACTTTGGGAGGCTGAGGTGGGTGGATCACCTGAGGTCAGGAGTTCAAGACCAGCCTGGTCATCATGGTGAAACCCCATGTTAAAAAAAAAAAAAAAAAAAAGAAAGAAACTTCTTCCTGAACTTTACAATAGTGTCACTTCTATGCATTCCTCTATCAATCCTTTATTCATGCCATTCTTTTTACTAACACAGAGAAAAAGGAAATTGATTTGTTAACCACACACACACACACACACAAATCATGACATTACTGAAAACAATGCAATGGACTTCATAGTTGTATACAAAAATAATAAAATAACCTTAGTTGTTATTATGTCTCAGGACAAGGGTCAAAAAATCTTATGAGACATTCGACAACTCTGCGTGGCATTCTATCTTCTGAGACAGGCCAAGCTATGCACTGACAACATTCCAGATGCTATAAAGCAAACCAAGCAGAACATAAGTGAGGACACTGAACACATACCAGCTAAAGAAGGCACAGGCAAGGGTCAGACCAATGCCTCTATGCTTTCCAAAAGTCTGGGTTTCTTCAGTTTGAAAACAACATAATTCAGTGTTTTGGGGATTCCCCTCCATTGCTTCAACTCCATCTTTCAAAGTTGCCTAAAATCTTTTTTTTAAGAACAAAGGAAGGAAATAAAGTACCAACACAGAAAAAATGGTAACTGGTGATGTAAGACAGCAAAGTAACTTTGATTGGGGTATCAGAGACTTCTATCATATATCCAGAACAGGTAATATAAAGATGTAAAATAAACTAGTAATATAAACATACAAAACAGTAAATACCAACTGACACCCTGCTCCATGTCAGCGCCACATGTCAGACTGTCGGTAGGGTCTAGGGCAAACGAGATGACATGCCCCAACTATAAAAGGTATTTGCTGCAACACAGAAAAGCAGGTCCATGGCTGCCAGATCTGATTTTTCAAAACCTGAATCAAAAATTTTATACAAAATCTCCTTTTTAAATGTTGACAACGAATTCAAATTTATAACACAGTATGAGCCAAAGAAAATATATCTGCAGATTGGATTTAGTCCATAAAACTTTTTAGGCAGAGGCTGAAAACATCTACCTAAATACACGCTTCTTTCAGTGGTAGAATTCAACTCTGTGGCAGAAAGCACACCCTACACTTCCAAAAAACACTATTACGTGAAAATACACTACTAGAGGCATAAGTACACATCTGACACACTTAATCATCGAAGGAAAGCACACTTAAAATGTTCCATTTCTGGAGCACCTAAAATACATACTGTAAACAAAATTCAGTGAAAGAAAACATCAGGAAATGAATATTTGTTAAATTGGGCTCACCAAATTTCAGCTTCCTTACTATAAGCAAAACCAACCCCTATCTTATAGACAAAGAAAACACTAAGATTTCTATAGCACATCATTAAAATATACTACTTATCCTCAAAAAAAAAAAATTAGCTCCCTTGAAAAACTAATGAAGTCAATCTTTTAGAAAGGTTACCCATGTCTCTTACTGCTTTGGTAAGCCTTGAGCAATTACCTTTTTTCTTAGAGACAGGGTCTGGCTCTGTCACCCAGGCTGGAGAGCAGTGGTGCAATCATAGTTCACTGTTACCTTGAACTCCTGGGCTCAAGAGATCCTCCTGCCTTGGCCTCTGGAACTGCTGGGATTATAAACATGAACCACCATGCCCAGCCTACATTTTTATGGATTATAAAGTTGCATTATAGGGTCTATAGCAGTGGTTCTTAACCTTTTTTGAAACTCTAAGGAATATAGCAGAAGGTGAACACACCTTCCTTCAGAAAATGCACCCCCAATCACAAAAACTTTAGAGTTCAAAGGCTCCCTGGAGTCCACAGACCATAGATTAAGAATGTCCTGCCCCTAGGCTGGGTGCAGTGGCTCACACTTGTAATCCCAGCACTTTAGGAGGCCAAGGCAGGCAGATCACCTGAGGTCTGGAGTTCAAGACCTGCCTGGCCAACATGGCAAAACCCTGTCTCTACTAAAAATATACAAAAATTAGCCAGGCATGGTGGCAGGCAGCTGTAATCCCAGCTACTTAGGAGGCTGAGGCAAAGAGGACTGCTTGAACCCAGGAGGCAAGGTTGCAGGAGGCTGAGACAGGAAAATCACTTGAACCCACGAGGCAGAGGCTGCAGTGAGCTGAGATCATGCCAGTGCACTACAGCCTGGGCAACAGAGCAGGAAAAAGAAAAAAAAAAAAAGAAAAAAAAGGCTGGGCACAGTGGGTCACACCTGTAATCCCAACATTTTGGGAAAGCGAGGCAGGTGGATCATGAGGTCAGGAGATGAGATCGAGACCATCCTGGTCAACATGGTGAAACCCCATCTCTACTAAAAATACAAAAATTAGCTGAGTGTGGTGGTGCGTGCCTGTAATCTCAGTTACTTGGGAGGCTGAGGCATGAGAATCGCTTGAACTCAGGAGGCAGAGGTTGCAGTGAGCTGAGATTGAGCCACTGCAAGCCAGCCTGGTGACAGAGTGAGCCGAGATTGCTTCACTGCACCCCAGCCTGGTGACAGAGTAAGACTCCATCACACACACACACACACACACACACACACACACACACACACAAAGAATGTCCTGCCATGGAGAATATGTTTACTTGTTTTGAGTCCAGGTATCACTGTGTTGCCCAGGCTGGCATGAAGTACATGATCATGGCTCACTGCAGCCTACAGAGACTATTAAATCTACTTACCCTCCAATCTCTGCTGCTTCTTGCTGTTCCATCTCTATACCCTTGCTCTGTCAGGTAACTACCATCTTCAGCCTCTTAACATACCTCACAAACCATTTCCCATACTTCCATGAAATTATTTTAAAACATAAATCACCCCTTAAATCCCTTCCTTCCTCCTTCATCTGTACTATTGAACATATGTTGTAATTAATTTTACATATGTATATATGTGTATATATTAGAAAAAGAGGGCAATCCTTCCTACCCATCAGAAGGCTTCAATGGCTTCCCTAACAACCTCTCTCCAACTCATCTGTAATCACTCTCCTAAGTGTCAAACATAAGCCGCCTCCTTTCAGTTCTGAAAGCACACTAAATTCTTCCCATCTTCCAGTTTGGGCATGTGCTGTTTCCTCTACCTGGATACTCTCTCCTTGACACCCTACAAACTGACTCCTCACTCTCTCCAAAAAAAACTTCACTGACCACCCTTAGGTCTCCCCCTTTTCAGTGTCTATCAGAGTCCTGAAACTGACACCTCTGTTACTTTTCTCAATTTGTAGTTTATTTGCTTACCTTTTGTGTCTCCCCTCAACAATCCTGTTAAGTTTCCAAAAGACAAGACCTCACCTGTCACCTCACCCCGATATATTCACAGGCCCACAACAGGAGCTGGTAAATGATAGGCTTTCACACACTATTTGTTGAATAAATTACCCAATGAACCAGAGTCAAACAGTGAACAGATCGTAGATGTTTACAGAATGAGTATGTGTGAAAAAAATGCACTAAAACCCTGTATTTGAGAGAATAGCATTAACCACACTTCCTTCCATTCAGGATGTCACTATGTCCTACAGAAACAGGGTAGCACCCTGAAATGCTTAGTGATTAGGACTATTCATTCTAAAAATAATAAATCGTATGTCTGTGTGCCCTCCCAGTCATCCTCATCATTCCTCATCTCTGTGCTAATCTCAGAAATATTCCAAGCTTCCTCCCTCCAACTCCTCAGAACAAAATAGATCACTCTTTATGTAATCCATATTTTACAAGCTAAACCAAATTCAAAAGTACCTATATACTTGGTATTACATAAATACACAACGGTAGTACTACCACTATCACCACCACTGCTAAAATTGAACTGTACATAGTCTGCAAAACTAACAACATCAATCTCCAAAACTGGAGATCTTTCTCTGGTGCTAAAAAGTTTAAAAAACAAAGAGATGGAATTACACTGGACATAGAGGTTTCTAATCAAATCACTTCTTACAGAAACCTCAATACAACTCTCTTACAAAATGCAATTAAACCCAAATGGCTGCAGTAGAACTTATTTTGGTATCATTAACATATGAACACTAGTTCACAAAATACATCTCCCGGCAAAGAACAAACTGAGCCCGATTTGCTCCACAAGTTGTTCATGGCAGCAGCCAGTTTTGGCTATTTAACAGGCTTCTCTATCATAATATACACGTTATGCTGTCTAGAGTAACAGGACTACAACAGTACTTCCACAAACGAAAAAAGGCAGGGTGATCTGAAAGAGAAGAAAAATAATGGTGTGATACACGCCTTTTCTCTCTGGGCGCACGCTCTAGAAATCCTATAAATGATGACAGTTATAACAGTGGCTAAGCGATTTTTATCTCATGTAGTCTCCACAAAAACCCTATAAAGGAGCCACTGTTATTTACTACTGTTTTAGTGATAAGAAAACTGAGGCACCTGGAAATGAAGACTCTTGACCTAAGATCAAAAGATAGCGGACCAAGATTTGAACCAGGCAGACTGGCTTCAGGATACTTCTGTTATGCTCCCAACAGAAGCTGCACTGTCTCTGTTCTGCCAGGCCCTGCCATACTCTCAGAGGCTTTCCCTTCAATCCAATTAACAAACTCCCCGTAAACACTGTACTGCCACTGACGGCTTCCAACTTCTGTAAAACATTGCCGCTCGCCAGCTTCTGCTGCCATGCTCCACCCCTAAGATTTGGAAAGTCAAAGACAACAGTTGATAAAAGTTGCTGAGGTGCTAAGAGAAGCAAAAATAAGTCGCCTCATATGAGCAGAACTCACGCCGACTGCCACTGGAATGCAAAATCGGCCTCAGCTCCAGCCCAAGAAAAAAGTGAGAACTTTAAAATTGCCGTAGGAGACAAATTTGGACCGTCCCTTTTTTTGGCCAGCAGGCAGGAGAGAACGGAAACGGTACTAACGTTTACTGAGTGCCAGCCACATGCGCCCTAGGACGGGACAGAACCAGGCCAATGGGGACTGGGTGGGGGGAAGGGCACTCAGGAGTTCCGGGAAAAGAAATCCAAATAATGGGGTTCGTACGACCCAGAGTAGGGACTGGAAGCCACCCCCAGGCAGACTGCAAGAAAAAGCGGCGTAGTAGCTGCTAGGGAGAGAAGCCAACCCAGAGCCTCGGGAGCTAGGCCCGGGCCAGGGGAAACCCTGAAGGGCGGGGAGGGGGAGGAGCCGGAGGGAGCGGAGCCCGCTCAGAAGAGGCCAGGGTGTAAGCGCGGGGGAGCGACCCCACGCCAGGCCTTCCCCGAACCCCTGACCCAGCAGCTGAGGAAAAAAGGTAAGAGACGAAACCACTGGAGCCGGTTAAGTTGCCCTAACTTCCATCAGAGGCGCTCACTCACCTGGGCCTACCGCAGCGATCGCAGCTGTACCTCGCAACGGCACAACCAGCCCGAACCTCGCCCCCGCCCGACAGCGCGCCCAGCGTCTCCGCTCTCCGACGGCGGCGAAGGCGTAGACCCGCGACCTCCTGGAAAATGTAGTCCTACGCCCGCCTCTCCTGGCCGACTTCGCTGCCACAGGAACTACGTTTCCCACAAGACAAGGCGAGCGTTGGTCCCGCCGCTTTGCGTCACGCGCTGGGTTGTCGGCAGTCACGTGGGTTGCTTGAGTGCATTCCCCTCCCCCCGCTTGGGTGGCCTGGAGATGAAGGAGGGCGGTGGACGGAAGGGGCGGGGGCGTTGCTGACGCCACTGCCCCCACCATTTTGGAACCAGCCTGGAGGGAGAGTTTGAGCCCCACCCACTCCCGGCCTGCTTGCCTCGTCGAATAAGCCTCTGAGCTGGGAGTCCAGTCTCCCGGGTTTCGGTATCTGCTGTACCCTCTTCCGCTTTGTGACCTTCAGCAAATTCATCCCTCTTCTCTGAACCTGTTTCCTCCCCTGTGAAATGAGACTCATAATTTCTACCCCACAGCGTTGTTGCGAGGCTCCGACAAAGTAAGGCACGGGAAAGCCTCAAGCACCCTGAAAGCGCAACGCAAATGGAGGGTTGGTTTGGTTTCGTTTTTTAATTTTAATAGTGTGACCTCATTCGGAGACCCAAAGCCGTCGCTCCCCCGCCCGCCTTCTATGACTATGATCTTCTGGCTATCTTCCTGGGAAGTTTGCTAAAATGGGTGCTACTTGGGTATTGAACCAGAAGTTTCCCGGGGAGGGTATCCTTGGAATCTACATTTTAAACGGATTCTCATCCACCTACAAGTTTGAGAATCCTGGGTTTCTCACTTTTGCACAGGCTGGTTTCTTTTGGAATTCCTGATCTGGTACCTTTGAACATTTAAGACCCAGCTTATATGTCACTTGTGATGCTTTCAAAGTTTACTAGCTCCTCCCTATGCCTGTGTTCCCACAGTAAGTTTGCATCTTATACTGTAAGTATCCGGGCCTTCCCCACCAGACTGTGAGCTCTTTGAGAGCCGAGATGAGTTTTGCTGGATTTCTGCACCCCCAGAGAAAAGTAGACAAAGTACGCATTAATGAATAAAGAAATCCAATGCTCTTCCTGAGAGAAAACCTGCAAGGCTCAACTGAAGTTGCAGACCACGTTACATCAGCCCTTGCCCGTGGTGGCTTCAGCATTTTTTCCACACTGCTTACTCTTTTCTTCCTTCTTTGAGCACTTCCTGTGGTCCACGTACTGCGTAGTACTTCTTAAAAAGTTCTAATTTAATTTATTTCTTTTAAATTGTTTTTTTGAGTCTCCCTGTGTCACCCAGGTCGGTGCGCAGTGGTGCGATCTCGGCTCACTGCAACCTCTGCCTCCCAAGTTCAGGCAATTCTCCTGGCGCAGCTTCCTGAGTAGCTGATTTCACAGCCACATGCCACCACCCGGCTAATTTTTGTACTTTTTGTGGATACGGGATTTCGCCATGTTGGCCAAACTGGTCTTAGACTCATTACCTCAAGTGATCCACCTGCCTTGGCCTCACAAAGTGCTGGGATTACAGGCGTGAGCAACGGCGCCCAGCCAATTTAATTTTAAATTCAAAGATTTTTCTGGGTGTCTACCGTATACCATGCCCAGTGTAAAATACTGGGAACACGGTAGTAAACTAGCTGGATACCAAAATACATGATTTTGGTTCCCCTTTTAAGAAATACAGATATATCTCCGACATCACAGGTTCAGTTCCAGAACAACACAATAAAGCAAATATTGCAGTAAAGTTAGTCAAAGTTTCCCAGTGCATATAAAAGTGTTATAGTATGTTTACATTATACTGTAGTCTATTGCGTGCACTAGTGTTATGTCAAAAAAAAAAAACTTTTATAAAGAATATTACTTAAAAATGGTAACTGTCAGCCTAGTATGGTGGCTTATGCCTGTATTCCCAGCACTTTGGAGGCCAAGGCGGGTGGATCACCTGAGGTCAGAAGTTCAAGACCAAGGCTAGGCACAGTAGTTCATGCCTGTAATCCCTGCACTTTGGGAGGCCAAGGCGGGTGGACCACCTGAGATCAGGAGTTCGAGACCAACCTGGACAACATGATGAAACCTTGTCTCTACTAAAAATATAAAAAACTAGCCAGGCATGGTGTGGGCGCCTATAATCCCAGCTACTCAGGAGGCTGAGGCAGGAAAATCACTTGAACCCAGGAGGCGGAGGTTACAGTGAACTGAGATGGCAACACTGCATCCCAGCCTGGACAACAAGAACAAAACTCCGTCTCAAAAAGAAAAAGAAAATCTGTTGTTTAACCACCTTCATCAATTATTTTAGCTAGATCTTCTGCAAAATTTGCTCCAGTTTCTACATCAGCACTTACTGTTTCACCTAGTACTTTTATGTAAGGGAGCTGGCATCTTTCCTTAAACCTCACAAACCAACCTCTGCTAGCTCGAAACTTTTTTTCTGCAGCTTTCTCAATTCTTTCTATCTCCATGGAATTGACAAAAGTTGGAGCCTTGCTCTAGATTAGGCTTTTGTTTAGGGGAATGCTGTGACTGATCTGATCTTCTTTCTAGGTCTCTAAAACTTTCTCCATATCAGCAATAAGGCTGTTTTGCTTTCTTATCATTCATTTATTCCCTGGAGTTGCACTTTTTTTTTTTTTTTTGAGATGGAGTCTTGCTCTGTCGCCCAGGCTAGAGTGCAGTGGCGGGATCTTGGCTCACTGCCTCCCAGGTTCAAGCGATTCTCCTGCCTCAGCCTCCTGAGTAGCTAGGATTATAGGCACCCGCCACCACTCCCAGCTAATTTTTGTGTTTTTTTAGTAGAGACAGGGTTTTACCATCTTGGCCAGGCTGATTTCAAACTCCTGACCTTGTGATCCACCTGCCTTGGCCTCCCAAAGTGCTGGGATTACAGGCATGAGCCACCGCACGTGGCCTTTTTTTTTTTTTTTGAGACAGAGTTTCACTGTGTTGCCCAGGCTGGAGAGCAGTGACGTGATCGCTGCTTACTGCAGCCTCTGCCTCCTGGGTTCAAGCAATTCTCCTGCCTCAGCCTCCCAAGTAGCTGGGACTACAGGCACCCACCACGATCCCTGGCTAATTTTTGTATTTTTTTCGTAGAGATGGGATTTCACTATGTTGGCCAAGCTGATCTCGAACTCCTGACCTAAAGTGATCTGCCCGCTTTGGCCTCCCAAAATGCTGGGATTACAGGCGTGAGCCACTGTGCCTAGCCTAATGTCTTTCAAGAACTTTTTCTTTGCATTCGCAACTTGGCTAATTGGCACAAGAGGCCTAGCTTTCTGCCTGTCTAGGCTTTTGACGTGCCTTCCTCACTAAGCTTAATCATTTCTAGCTTTTGATTTAAAGTGAAAGACATGCAACTCTCCCTTTTACTTGAACACTTAGAGGCCATTGTAAGGTTCTTCATTGGCCTAACATTAATATCGCTGTGTCTCAGGGAACAGGGAGGCTGGAGGAGAAGGAGAGAAACAGGGAATGGCCAGTTGGTGGAGCAGTCAGTACACAACATTTATTGATTAAGTTCACCATTTACGTGGGTGCAGTGTGTGGCACCTCCAAACAATTACAATAGAAACATGACTGATGTTAAGTGATAGGAATATCACTGATCACCGTAACAGATATAATAATAGTGAAAAAGTTTGAAATATTGCAAGAATTACCAAACTGTGACAGGGAGACAAAGTGAGCACATGCCTTTGGAAAAATGGTGCCAATGGACTTGTTTGACAAAGGGTTGCCACAAACTCACAGTTTATAAAAAAATAAATGCCATATCTGCAAAGCACAATAAAACAAGATCTATCTTGGATCTCCTCTAATCTCTCTTCCAACCTCTGCCCCTTCCCTGCCCCAGAAACTCACCCCAAATTTCCAGTCTCTGCCCTCTCCTCTTCTCTCCCCATTCAGCCTCTCTTCCTGAGTGACCTCTCTCCTTGAATGATCTGGCACACTCAGGTAGCTTTAACATCTCTTTTAAGCATCTTATTCCCTTATCTACATCTTAGACTCAACTCACTTAATTCCAGATATATAGGAGCCATCAAACCCTGATTTCCCACTGGTATCTCAAATTCACCCTGCCAGAAACTGAACTCTTCTTCCCTCCAATACAGTATTACCTAGGTACATGTGTAGTTAATTGTATGTCTGCATTCTCCACGAGGCTTTGAGTTCCTCTCAAAGCAAAGAAAACTGTATCACTTCATTCATTTGGTGGTCAGGCCCTGTACTATGATGCTCAGGGAAAAAAAGGAGTAAACAAAACAGATGTGGTCCCTTCCCTCACAGAGCTTACCTCAGACTGGGGAGATTGTATTAAGAAGTCTATTGCATGCATAAGTAATTACTAATGGGATGAGTGCAATGCAGGAAGAGTATGTGGTGTATGCTATGATAGCACAGAACAGAGGTCAGAAAACAACCTATGGGCCAATTCTGGCCCATCTCCTGTTTTCATATGGTCAGAAACTAGGATTATATTTCTTTTTAATTTTTTTTTCTTTTTTTTTTTTAAGACACGGTTTCACCATGTTGGCCAGAATGGTCTTGAACTCCTGACATCAGGTGATCTGCCCGCCTCGGCCTCCCAAAGTGCTGAGATTACAGGCGTGAGCCACCATGCCCGGCCTTTTTTTTCTTTTTAATTTTTTTTCTTGGATTATTTTTACTTTTTTTTTGAGACAGAGTTTTGCTCTTGTTGCCCAGGCTGGAGTGCAATGGCGAAATCTTGGCTCACTGCAACCTCTGCCTCCCAGGTTCAAGTGATTCTCCTGCCTTAGCCTCCTGAGTAGCTGGGATTACAGGCATCCACCACCACACCCGGCTAAGTTTGTATTTTTAGTAGAGAGGGGTTTCTCCATGTTGATCAGACTGGTATTGAACTCCTGACCTCAGGTGATCCGCCCACCTTGGCCTCCCAAAGTGCTGGGATTGCAGGTGTGAGCCACCGCACCCAGCCTATTTTTACATTTTTATTTACTTATTTGTTTTTGTTTGTTTGTTTTTTGAGACGTAATCTCGCTTTATCGCCCAGGCTGGAGTACAGTGGCACAATCTCAGCTTACTGCAACCTCCACCTCCCAGGTTCAAGCGATTCTCCTGCCTCAGCCTCTTGAGTAGCTGGGACTACAGGCGTGTGCCACCACGCCCAGCTAAATTTTTTTGTATTTTTAGTGGAGATGGGGTTTCACTGTGTTAGCCAAGATGGTCTCGATCTCCTGACCTCATGATCCGCCCGCCTCGGCCTCCCAACATCCTGGGATTACAGGCATGAGCCAGCAAGCCCGGCCTATTTATTTGTTTTTGAGACAGGGTCTGGCTCTGTCCCCCAGGCTGGAGTGCAGTGGTGCAATCACAGCTCACTGCAGCCTTGACCTCCTGGGTTCAAGCGATCCTCCGACCTTAGCCCCCAAAGTAGCTGGGACCACAGGCATGCACAACCATGCCCAGCTATTTTTTTTTTCTGAGACAGAATCTCGTTCTGTCACCCAGGCTGAAGTGCAGTGGCACAATGTCAGCACCCTGCAACCTCCGCCTCCCAGGTTCAAGTGATTCTCCTGCCTCAGCTTCCTGAGTAGCTGAGATTGCAGGCATATGCCACCACACCCAGGATATACCAGTTAAGCTCTTGGATTCAGTCACGCCTGATATTAGCAGCACCTGTGGACTTTTCCATGCCATGAGCCAATAAATGAGTTGGTTTGGGTTGGGTTTCTTCTACACTGAAGTTGTGACTAAGAGAGGAGCTGTTAGAGCTATGTCTTGTGTACAAGAGGCTCTCAGGACAGGAAGGAAGCTGGGAAGGGAAATCAGTAGAGACTGGAACCAGCTGCATTGTCTGACCCTCCCTCTATGCTTGAAAGGCCACCTGTGGAAGAGAGGAGCATTTACCTTTGTTATTGCTCAAACTAACGAAGGGAGCGTCACCTCCGTCTCTGCTTTCCAGAAGCAAACCACTCTAGTCAGGGGAACAGTGCCTTGTTTGCTGTTGATCATTGGCAAGAACGGCCCCTCACTGCTGAGGTTGAGCAGAAAATGGTTACTCCCTCACCAGTCAGTGAGCATCTACCCTCAGGAATACTGTAGTCTAGTGGTTCCCAAGCTTGTTTGGGCACTGGAATCATCTCAGGATGTTTGCTTTTTTGTTGTTTGTTTTGAGACAGGATCTGCCTCTGTCGCCCCAGCTTTAATGAAGTAGTATGAACATGGCTCACTGCAGCCTCCACCTCCTGGGTTCAAGAGATCCTCCCACTTTAGCCTCCCCAGTAGCTGGTACTACAGGCATGCACCATCAAGCTCTGCTAATTTTTGATTTTTTTTCTTTTTTTTGAGACAGAGTCTCACTCTGTTGCCAGGCGCCAGGCTGGAGTGCAGTGGCACAATCTCGGCTTCACTGCAACCTCCACCTCCCAGGTTCAAGCAATTCTCCTGCCTCAGCCTCCCGAGTAGCTGGGACTACAGGTGCACACCACCACACCCAGCTAATTTTTGTATTTTTAGTAGAGATGGGGTTTCACCGTGTTGGCCAGGATGTTCTTGATCTCTTGACCTCGTGATCCGCCCGCCTCGGCCTCCCAAAGTGCTGGGATTACAGGCGTGAGCCACCTCGCCTGGCTTTGATTTTTTTTTTTTCTTTGCAAGACACAGTCTTACTTTGCCTTCCATGCTGGAGTACGGTGGTGTGATCACAACTCACTGCAGCCTTGACCACTCAGGCTCAAGAAATCTTCCCACCTCAGCCTCCCAAGTAGCTGGGACCACAGGCACATGCCACCATGCCCAGCTAATTTTTTTTTTCTTATAGAGACAAAGTCTCCCTATGCTTCCCAGGCTGGTCTCAAACTCCTGGGCTCAATCTGGGCTCAAGTAATCCTCCTGCCTTAGTCTCCCAAAGTGTTAGGGTTATAGGAGCATACCACTATGCCCAGCTTTTAAATGTTTTTGTAGAGACAGGGTCTCACTTTGTTGCTCAGGCTGGGTTCAAACTCCTGGGCTCAAGCAATCCTCCTTCCTTGGCCCTCCAGAGTGCCAGCATGAGCCACCACATCCAGCCCATCTCAAGATGTTTTTAAAATTCCAACGCTTAGACCACATCTCAAACCAAGCAAATTACAGTCTCTGGACAGATCACAGGCATCACTAGGTTTCTGAAGTTGACTCAGGTGATTCCAACGCACAGATGAACTTGGGAACCACTGCCAAAGGCTCCCATCCTTTTGTTTCCAAAGCTGACACTTTATAAATTATACATATCATATATATAATTTTAAAATATTATTATTTTTTTAGATAGAGTTTGGCTCTTGTTGCCCAGGCTGGAGTGCAATGGCACGATCTTGGCTCACCACAACCTCCACCTCCTGGGTTCAAGCCATTCTCCTGCCTCAGCCTCCCGAGTAGCTGGAATTATAGGCACGTACCACCACACCCAGCTAATTTTGTATTTTTTAGTAGAGATAGGGTTTCTCCACGTTGGTCAGGCTGGTCTCAAACTCCCGACTTCAGGTATTCCGCCTGCCTTGGCCTCCCAAAGTGCTGGAATTACCGGTGTGAGCCACCACGCCCGGCCTCTTAAAATAATTTTATATAGAGATGAAGTCTCACTATGTTGCCCAGGCTGGTCTCAAACTACTGAGCTCAAGTGATCCTCCTGCCTTACCCTCCCAAAATGCTGGGATTACAGGCATAAACTACCACGCCCAGCCTCCAAGCAGGGATTCTCCCTCTATCTGCACATTAATTTCCCTGGGGATTTTACCAAAAATGCCATGTCTGTGTTCATGCCCTGCCTCCCAGATTCTGATCTATTTGGTATGGGCTGGGACCCTAGTAACGGCATTTTTTAAATGCTGACCTAGGCTGGACATGGTGGCTCATGCCTGTAATCTCAACACGTTGGGAGGCCAAGGCAGGAGGATCACCTGAGCCCAGGAGTTCAAGAACAGCCTGAGAACATAGTGAGCCTCTATTCCCTATAAAAAAATTAAAAAATAAAAATAAATTGGCCGGGCGTGGTGGCTCATGCCTGTAATCCAAGCACTTTGGAGGCCAAGGTGGGCGGATCACCTGAGATCAGGAGTTCAGGACCAGCCTGACCAACGTGGTAAAACCCCATCTTTATTTTAAAATAAAATAAAATAAAAATATTTTTAAAAAAAGTTAGCCAGATATGGTGGTTCCATCTCATCCCAGCTACTTGGGAGGCTGAGGTAGGGAGTTTGCTTGAGCCTGGAAGGTGAAGACTGCAGTCCAGCCTGGGAAACAGAGCAAGATCTTGTCTCAAAAATTCTGACCTAGGAGATTCTAATGTGCAGTGATGGTTATGAGCCAGTTTTTAGAGCGGTATTTCTCAAATTATGAGAGAAAACTAAGGTGTTTTTTGTTTATTTATTTTTAATTTCTAATCTATCAGAGACTGAGTCTTTCATAAAATGCAATAAAAATGACTTACAGCCAGGCATGTAGCTCACACCTGTAATCCCAATACTTTGGGAAGCTGAGGTGAGCAGACCACCTGAGGTCAGGAGTTCAAGATCAGCCTGGCCAACATGGTGAAACCCCGTCTCTACTAAAAAAACAAAAATTAGCTGGGCGTGGTGGCATGTGCCTGTAATCCCTGCTACTCAGAAGGCAAGAGACTCACTTAAACATGGGAGGTAGAGATTGCAGTGAGCCAAGATCATGCCATTGTACTCCAGCCTGGGCAACAGAGTGAGACTCCAACACAAAAAAAAAAAAAAAAAAAAGAAGAAGAAGAAAAAAAGACTTACTAGAAAAATAAAGTTTAAAAAGACATACAAAAGGCCGGGCTCAGTGGCTCACACTTGTAATCCCAGCACTTTGGGAGGCCAAGGCAGGCAGATCACTTGAGGCCAGGAATTCAAGACCAGTCTGGCCAACATGGCGAAACCCTGTCTCTACTAAAAATACAAAGATTAGCAGGGCATGGCAGAGTGCCTGTAGTCCCAGCTACTGGGGAGGCTGAGGCAGGAGAATCGATTGAACCCGGGAGGTGGAGGTTGCAATGAGCCAAGATTCTGCCACTGCACTCCAGCCTGGCAACAGAGTGAGACTCCATCTCAAAAAAAAACAACAAGCAACAACAAAAAAAAATAGCCAGGCATGGCGCCTGTAATCCCAGCTACTCAGGAGGTGGGCGGGCATCTGTAATCCCAGCTACTTGGGAGGTTGAGGCAGGAGAATCACTTGAACCTGGGAGGCAGAGGTTGCAGTGAGCAGAGATCGAGCCAATACACTCCAGCCTGGGCGACAAAGTGAAACTCCCTCTCAAAAAAAAAAAAAAAGAAAACAAAAAACTTACAGGATTATAGGCGCCTGCCACCTAATTTTGTTTTTAATTTATTATTATTATTTTTTGAGATGGGGGTCTCGCTCTGTCGCCAGGCTGGAGTGCAGTGGCGAGATCTTGGCTCAGCCTTTTTTTTTTTTAAAGCCAATCTTGTTCTGTTGCCCAGGCTGGGGTGCAATGATGCAATCGTGGCTCACTGCAGCCTCGAACTCCTGGGCTCAAGTGATCCTCCTACCTCAGCTTCTAGAGTAGCTGGAACTACAGGCATGCTGACACTATTGATACTATGCCTGGCCTTTTTTTTTTTTTTTTTTTTTTTAGATGGATTCTCCCTCTATTGCCTATGCTGGAGTGCAGTGGTGCAATCTCGGCTCACTGCAACCTCCACCTTCTGGGTTCAAGTAATTCTCCTGCCTCAGCCTCTCAAGTAGCTGGGACTACAGGCACATGCCACCATGCCTGGCTCGTTTTTTTGTATTTTTAGTAGAGACAGGGTTTCACCATATTGGCCAGGCTGGTCTCGAACTCCTGACCTGTGATCTGCCCGCCTCGGCCTCCCAAAGTACTGGGATTACAAGTTTGAGCCACCACACCCAACCGGCTTATTTTAAAATTTTTTGTAGAGATGGGATCTTGCTGTATTGCCCAGGCTGGTCTCAAACTGCGGGTCTCAAGTGATCCTCCCACCTTGACCTGCCAAAGCACTGGGATTACAGGAGTGAGCCACTGCATCTGGGCCAACATAATCATGCTTTAAAGCTTAGTGTTACTGAACTTTTCCTCTCTGAGCAAGATAAAGAATTTCTCAACCTTGGCACTACTGCTATTTTGAGTAAGATTATTCTCTGTTGTGAGGGATTTGTCTTGTGCATTGTAGGATGTCTAGTGGCATCCCTGGCTTTAATACCCAATAGATGTCAGTAGTACTTCCCCATGCTCGGGGGTGTGACAACCACAGATGTCTCCAGACATTGCCAAACATCCTCTGGGGGACAGAATTGTCCCTGGTTGGGAAACACTGAATTAGACTAGATAATAAAGGGCCTGTTTCAACGAAGCTGGTCTTAGGAGTAAATAAAGTGTTCCAGTAAGTAGCTTGGAGGAGATAGATCAGTGAGGTCCAGGCTCTTGCTTCTGATGCAAGAGGGGCTGGGGGAAGCGGCTTCTGAATCCTAGTCCGGAGCAGGGCCTGCATGGATCCTCTGAGGACTGACCTTTGGCTTTTCCTGGGAATAACTTTGCAGGGACCCACCACTATGAAATTTAATTCTGAGAGGAGTCAGTGACATTACATTCACTGCCACCCCAAAGGGGATACCCCAACTGCAAGAGGAACTTGCTTGGAGCCAAGCGTGGAAAAAGAGTGGCAACAGTTAGTGGGTGCCACATGCAGCTTTTCCACAGGTGGAGAGGGAAGTGGGTGGGGAGGGACTACAAGTATCTTCTAGAGCAGTGCTGCTCAAAGTGTGGTCCATACACTGGTTTTTGTCTGGTCCCCAGTGAATTGAGAGTGTTTAAAAACTTTTTTTTTTTTTGAGATGGAGTCTTGCTGTGTCACTCAGGCTGGAGTGCAGTGGCACAATCTCTACTCACTGCAACCTCCACCTCTCGGGTTCAAGCAATTCTCCTGCCTCAGCCTCCCGAGTAGCTAGGATTACAGGCGCCCACCACCATGCCTGGCTAATTTTTGTATTTTTAGTAGAGTTGGGGGTTTCAACTATGTTGGCCAGGCTGGTCTTGAACTCCCGACCTCAGGTGATCTCGCCTTTGCCTCTCAAAGTGCTGGGATTACAGGTGTAAGCCACTACACCTGGCCATAAGTCATCTTTATTGCATTTTATGAAAGACTCAGTCTCTGATAGACTAGTAATTAAAAACAAGCTGGGCACAGTGGCTCACGCCTGTAATCCCAGTACTTTGGGAGGCCAAGGTGGGTAAATCACTTGCAGTCAGGAGTTCAAGACCAGCCTGGCCAACATGGTGAAACCCCGTCTCTACCAAAAAATACAAAAAATAGCTGGGCGTGATGGTGGGAGCCTGTAGTCCCAGCTACTCAGGAGGCTGAGGCAAGAGAATCCCTTGAACCCGGGAAGTGGAGGTTTCAGTGAGCCGAGATCGTGCCACTGCACTCCAGCCTGGCGCCTGGCGACGAAGCAAGACTCTGTCTCAAGCTAAATAAATAAATAGAAAGTATTGCTAAGGTTTATTCAGTAATAACTAACATAATTCTTTTGTTTTGCAGTTCACCAATAAATTCATGCTTTCCTTCCCCCACCTCCTTGGAGGCTGCAAAAGGTAGATTGGGGTGAGATGGAGGCGAGAGGCCAAACAGCTGAAACAACACACAGCCTTTGATATCAGACCTGACTTCACATTCCCACCCTTGACTACTCCTTTAGTTCTGTGCCTTCAGGCAAGTGACTTATCCTCTCTGAGCTCCGTTCTCATCCATATAACAACTCCTACCTTATAGAGAAGGTCCACGCACCCAGCCATTAATAGGACTTCGTCCTGAGGCACTGGGCTTTGAGTGGTCGTGTGGGCAGCCTGGAGGGGAGCCAACTTACCGTCACAGTGCCTGTGTTGAGTCTCCCTCCAGGTAGGCTAAGAAGTCTTTCTTGGCCAGGTGTGATGAGTCGTGCTTATAATCCCAGCACTTTGTTAGGCTGAGGCAGGCGGATCACCTGAGGTCAGGAGTTCAAAGCTAGCCTGGCCAACATGGCAAAACCCCGTCTCTACTAAATTTACAAAAATTAGCGAGGCGTGGTGGTGGGTGCCTGTAATCCCAGCTACTCGGGAGGCTGAGACAGGAGAATCGCAGTGGCTCACACCTGTAATCCCAACACTTTGGGAGGCCAAGGCAGGCAGATCACAGGAGGTCAGGAGTTCAAGACCAGCCTAGCTAACATGATGAAACCCCATCTCTACTAAAAATACAAAAATTAGGCAGGCGTGGTGGTGCAAGTCTGTAATCCCAGCTACTCGGGAGGCTGAGGCACAAGAATCGCTTGAACCCAGGAGGCTGAGGATGCAGTGAGCCAAGATCCCGCCACTGCACTCCAACTTGGACGACAGGGCAAGACTCTGTCTCAAAAAAAAAAGAAGACTTTAGTCTTTCTTGAAGTCTAGTGAAAATCTCTCCTTTCCTAGCCTTCCTTTTGTTTAGTTCAGAGCCTCAGGTGGTTGTTGCTACCACACTGGTCTGTCCATGCAGCAGAGAAACATCCCAAGGTTGTAATTTGCATGTTGGTCTCCTTGCTGCGGGTATTTACTCCTTCTAACCCGGGGGTGGGGACAGCAGTTATTACAGGCTTTGGGATTGCCAGGCCAAAAGCAGAGGTTGCCAGGCACCAAAAGACATCCCCCAGCCAGGGCTTTTGTTTACCAAGCCCCAGCTCCAGGAGCTGGTTACTAAGCTGGGTTACTCCGCAGCACAGGGCTCCCAGCTTGGGAGGGGCGGCGGAAGCGGGCCCATCAAAGAAGCCCTGACGAGTTTTCCCAAGCCTGAGAAAGTGAACAGGGGTCTGGGTGTCTTTGCTGCTGCTGTTGTCTTTTTTTGAGTAATAGCAACTATGCACCACTCCCATTCAGATCTCCCAGGACCTCTGCTGGGCCTGCAAAGTTGCTGTTAGTGGGGAGGGAACGGATGTGGGAGTGCAAAGTGGTTGGGAGTCACAGCAACAGACCTCTATGGCTAAGATCCAAGAGGAGAGAGTTGACTGAAGACCAGAGAGTCTTCCTCTAAATGTTCTAGACCGGATATATCAGGGCTTCAAAGGGGTAGGGGCGTTATAAAAAATTAAATTATGGCTGGGTGCGGTGGCTCGTACCTGTAATCCTAGCACTTTGAGAGGCCAAGGCGGGCAGATCACTTGAGGTCAGGAGTTAGAGACCAGCCTGGCCAGCATGGTAAAACCCCATCTCTACTAAAAATACAAAAAAAAAAAAAAAAAAATCAGCTGGGTGTAGTGACGGACACCTGTAATCCCAGCTACTCGGGAAGTTGAGGCAGGAGAATCACTTGAACCTGGGTGGCAGGAGATTGCAGTGAGCCCAGATAGCACTGTCACTGGTTGAAGGTGTCCAGGTTCTTGGTGTCTTGAACAAAGAACTGGACAAAACATACAAACAATGCAAGGAAAGAATGAAGCAACATTGGCACCCACGGAATTCTGACTTTCTGGGATTATAATAGTAATTTCCAGTCATACTCTGGACTTTATTTTGCTAACCATAATTGAGCAAATGTAAATTACTGCTATATTAATGTTTTAAAGCACTGGGATAGTCTAATTCTAACTTTTAATTAATTATGTTTGCCAGTTATCTGTTTGAAATAAATTTGTTTCTGAACAGCTAAAAAGAAAAGAATGAAGCAACAAAAACAGAGATTTATTGAAACTGAAAGTACACTCCACAGTGTGGGAGTGGGCTGACACAGGGGATCTTGAGAGAACTTTTATTGGAGAATTTTGTTGGGTTTTAATAACCCTCTAGAGGTTTCCATTGGTTACTTGGTGTACACCCTACGTAGATGGAGAGGATAGTTCCTGTCATAGCTGAAATGTTTCCATTTGATTTAGCTCTAGGAAGTCAGTGTGAATCAGCCTTAGGTTTCCTGCCTCTAGACCCTATTCTCTTGCCTCAGCACCGCTGCACTCCAGCCTGGGAGACAGAACAAGACTCCATCTAAAAAAAAAAATTTAATTATAAACTTAAAATTTAGTAAAGTATATTCAAGGCCACTAACACTCAAAGTGCCTCATGCCCTAATTATTTTACTATAGTTTAGTTTTTTTTTTTTTTTTTTTTTGAGACAGAGTCTTGCTGTGTCACCCAGGCTGGAGTTCAGTGGTGCAATCTTGGCTCACTGTAACCTCCGCCTTCCGGCCTCAGCCACCCAAGTAGCTGGGAGTACAGGCGGCTAATTTTTTTTTTTTTTTTTTTTAAAGATGGGGGTTTCACCATGTTGGGCAGGCTGGTCTTGAACTCTCAACCTCCGGTGATCCGCCCGCCTTGGGCTCCAAAGTGCTTGGATTACAGGCGTGAGCCACCACGCCTGGCCTTAATCTTTTCATTTTTAGTAGAGATGGAGTTTCACTGTGTTGGCCAGGCTGGTCTTGAATTCCTGATCTTGTGATCCATCCGCCTTGGCCTCCCAAAGTGCTGGGATTACAGGCATGAGCCACCACACCTGTCCCAGTTTACTGTAATCAATGCTCTTAAAGTTGTTGGCATCTGCCAGGTGAATACCCTGCATGACAGTGTGCTATTGCTCAATCCTCCCTGCTCCACCTTCAGTGACATGTTGGCAGCTTGAAATTGGCTATAGTGGGAGGGTTTACATCATGAAAGTTGGCAAATGTGACAAATCAAGTCTCTCCCTCATGCATCCCAAGCTGTTTGTAAACGTTCACCAGCACACCACTGGGTAGAGAGTCCTAAAACATGACTGTGATTGAATTTCTCACCAGCCAGCCTGGCAGGGGGTTTTGGAGCAGATAAGCTGGTTTAGAGAATTCAGTAAATGGGACGTTTCTTACATCTAAGCTTCATGGAACAAAATGCATACTTGTTACATGTATCTTGTCCAGACTTGCTTGGGGGCCCATCTTTTCCTCCTCCCTTAGAGATGAGAGTGTACACCCTGTCATGAAACACCCCTAGCACATCCCCAAACACACCTGGGATGCCTTTTGGGTGGAATAAGAACAGAAGCTCCATGAGGGCAGGGACTTCATCACTGCTGTACCCCTGGCTTTGGCAGCCCCTAGACTGATCCTCAGTCTCAGCGGCTCTCCAAGTTTCCCTGGCTTCTGACTTAGGGCAACTGAAGCCATGCTAGGGCCATGGGGCCCTGTGCACACGGGCTGATGGGAGAACCAGATAGACACCCAGGGTTGGCCTCTTCTCAAGAACATGAACCTACTTGGGGGACAGGGAAGGTTCTCAATCAGAAGCAATCCCTTCCCAGGAAACATCCGGCAGCGTCTGAGGCAGTTTGGATTGTCACAACAGCAGTGGAGTTGGGGAAGTGCTGATGGCATCTGGTGGGTAAGGGCCGAAGAGGCTGTTAAGCATCCTACACCCCGCTACCTTCACCATCCAAGATGATCCTGCCCCAAATGTCAGTAGTGCTGAGGTTGAGAAAGCCTGGGATAGGGACACAGAGGGGAGGAACTCAGACAGGACAGGGTCAGAGAAGAGACACGGAAAGGTCAGCCTGCCCTGTAGCCACTGATCCCTCCCTCCCTGCAACCCCCTTGCTCTGTGTGGGCCTTCCGTCTCCTTTGTCTCCTGCCCTGCTTCTCTCCCCTGTCTCTTCAGTGTTGTCCCTGTTTGTTTCTGTTTATCTCTCGGTCTCCATTTCTCACTCAGTCGTGCCGTCCACCCTGGCTGGATCCCTGTGTTCTGAGACATGAGACAAGCTTTTGGCATTTGTACTGCTTCACCCACACTAATCACTCCAGCTGCCTCGGTCTGGGAGCTGAGCCAGGAGATTGACAAAGGGGGAGGGTACAAAGAGGGGGTTGGGGGTAGGAGGTGGCACATGGTCCCTGCTATCCTCACCACTCTTCCTACCCTAGTTCCTGGGGCCCACTGTCCGCCACTGAGAGGCCTAGAGATCCAGCAACTCTCTTTCTCTCGCCCTCCAGGGCCTGAGACCTGCCCGAGTGGCCTTCCCCTGCCCACTGACCTCTTCCTCTTCACCCGTCCTGTCTCCTTAAATTTCTCCTCCAGCCCAGTCCAGCAGCTGTTACAAAACAACTGGGGGCTGGGCAACTCCTCACCCTCAGCCCTGCCCTGGGCAGCAAGTCATGACTGCCACTTAGCCCAGCACCCTCTGCCCAGAGATCAGGGACCTATGGTCTCTGCCCTGGTCCTAGTTTGTAGGACCCAGAGACCACTGCCATGAGCCAGGAAATGGTTTCTTGTGTTAGGACACAGTGCTCAGTGTCCAGATTCAATTCCCAGTACCTGTCCCCAGGATCAGGACTCAGCCCTTTGTGCCTGAGGCCAGAGCTGCCTGCCCCGTTCCTCCCGCACCCCTCGCCTGGCGGACCCTGGTGGCCTACGCTCCTGTGTTTTAGGGGTGGGCACTGTGTGAGGCCAGGAACCCTATAACTGGCATTGCAGAAAGGTTTGGTGGCAATTTTTAAAACAGAAAGTTGAGGAACGTTTGGCAGGTCATGGTGACTCATACCTGTAATGCCAGCAGTTTGGGAGGCCAAGTCAGGAGGATCACTTGAGGCCCACAGTTCAAGAACAGCCTGGGCAACATAGTGAGATCCTATTCCCATCTCTGTTTTTTATAGAGGGATACAGAATGTTTCCTCCCTTAGTAGTTGAAGGTATAAAACAATAAACATTAAAAAAAAAAATTGGGGCTGGGTGTGGTGGTTCACGCCTGTAATCCCAGCACTTTGGGAGACCTAGTGGGTCAGATCACCTGGGGTCAGAAGTCTGAGACCAGCCTGGCCAACATGGAGAAATCTCATTTCTACTAAAAATACAAAAATTAGCCAGGTGTGGTGGTGGGTGCCTGTAGTCCCAGCTACCTGAGAGGCTGAGGCAGAAGAATCACTTGAAGCCAGGAGATGGAGGTTGCAGTGAGCTGAGATTGCGCCATTGCACTCTAGACTGGGATACAAGAGCAAGACTCTCTCAAAAAAATAAAAATTTAAAAAGTCCCTCAACTTAATTTTTTTTTTTTTCAAGACAGTGTCTTGCTCTGTTGCCCAAGCTGGAGTGCAATGGCACCATCTCAGTTCTTTGTAACCTCCGCCTCCTGGGTTCAATCGATTCTCCTGCCTCAGCCTCCTGAATAGCTGGGACTAAAGGCATGCGCCACCACGCCCAGCCCAAATTTTTGTATTTTTTAGTAGAGACGGGGTTTCACCATATTGGCCAGGCTATTTTCAAGCTCCTAACCCCAGATGATCTACCTGCCTCAGCCTCCCAAAGTGCTGGGATAACAGGTATGAGCCACCATGCCCGGGCTTTTTAATTTTTTTTTTTTTTAATGGAGCCTTGCTCTATCACCCAGGCTGGAGTGCAACGGCGTGATCTTGGCTCACTGCAACCTCCACCTCCCAGGTTCAAGTGATTCTCCTGCCTGAGCCTCCCAAGTAGCTGGGATTAAAGGCGTGTTCCACCATGCCTGGATAGTTTCTGTATTTCTACTAGAGATAGGGTTTCACCTTATTGGCCAGGCTGGTCTGGAACTCCTGACCTCAAGTGATCTGCCCACCTTGACCTCCCAAAGTGGAGGGATTTTTAAAGTAAAATAAATCATTCTCCAGCCTGGCCAACATGTTGAATCCCTGTCTCTACTAAAAATACAAAAATCAGCCGGGTATGGTGGTACATGCCTGTAATCTCAGCTACTCAGGAGGCTAAGGCAGGAGAATTGCTTGAACCTAGGAGGTGGAGGGTGCTGTGAGCCAAGATTGCGCCACTGCCCTCCAGCCTGAGTGACAAAGTGAGACTCCATCTCAGAAAAAATAAAATAAAAGAGAGAAAGAAACCATTCAAGGCCGGGGGTAGTGGCTCATGCCTGTAATACCAGCACTTTGGGAGGCCAAGGTGGGCAGATCACAAGGTTAGGATTTCGAGACTAGCCTGGCCAACATGCTGAAACCCCATCTTTATTAAAAATACAAAAATTAGCCGGGCATGGTGGTGGGCGCCTGTAATCTCACTACTCGGGAGGCTGAGGCAGGAGAATCGATTGAAACTGGAAGGCAGAGGTTGTGGTGAGCCGAGATCTTGCCACTGCACTCCAGCCTGGGCAACAAGAATGAAACTCTGTCTCAAAAAAAAAAAAAGAAAGAAACCATTCAAATGAGGATTCAAGATAGAATTGGGGGAAGGGGCTAGCAGTATAGGCAGAGGAAGGAGAAAAGTCAGTGGGTATTGTTGCCAGATAAAATACAGAATGCTCAATCCAAGGTGAATTTCAGATAAACAATAAATAATTATTTAATGTAAGTATATTATTTATTATTTAATGTAAGTACAATGCCATATTTGGAACACACTAAAAAATTATTCATTGATTTTTCTGAAATTCTCCTTTATAACAGAGATCCTGTGTTTTGATATGTGAAATCCAGCAGCGCTATTGAGAGATATCTTCCACGTTATTTTCTAGTAGCTTTAGGTGGGGAAGTGGAGTGTTTCTTTTTTATTTATTTATTTATTTATTTATTTTTTGACGGGGTTTCACCACGTTGGTCAGGCTGGTCTTGAACTCCCGACCTCAGGTGATCCTCCCGCCTTGGCCTCTGAAGTGCTTGGATTACAGGTGTGAGCCACCACGCCTGGCTGAGTGTTTCTTCCCCCTGCTCCCCCCGCCCCGCTTTGTCTGTTGAGACAGGGTCTTGCTCTGTCCCCTAGGCTGGAGTACAGTGGCAAGATCTTGGCTCACTGCAGCCTGGATCTCCTGGGTTCAATTAATCCTCCCACCTCAGCCTCCCAAGTAGCTGGGACTACAGGTGTGTGCCACGATGCCTGGCTAATTTCCTTATTTTTTGCAGAGACGAGAACTAGCTATGTTGTCCAGACTAGCTTTGAACTCCTGGGCTCAAGTGATGCTCTCGCTTCAACCTCCCAAAGTGCTGGGATTACAGATGTGAGCCACTGCACTCAGCTCCAGTTCTCAGTGTTTCCTTCCAGGCACTTTTTACTGCCATGGCTTCATAACTGGCTCCCTGTCTCCAATCTTGCCCACCTGCTGCCACACTTTGGCTGGCTGGTGCGTCACCTGCAATCATGTTACCTCCCGACTGAAAACCCTTCTGTGGTTTTCCATGCTACAGGAGAAGGAACAAGCATGCCAGCCTATCAGGATACAAGGCCCTCAGCGCCTGATTCCTGCCCAGATTCTGGGACATTTGGCAACATCCCTGCCTGCCTCACACTGCACCAGAAATATGCTTCCTGCTTGTTAGTCTTCCGGACTACTGCAATGATTCTGGCTCCCATCGTCTTACCGATATTTCACTCCATCAGCTATGTATTGCACACAGACAGAACCTACTGCATACCAGGCACCGGGCTGCTAGGAAGGACACAGTGGAGAACACAACAAATATTCCTGCTCTTGTGACTCACCTTTTGGCAGAGGCACATTAATAGATAAACAGTTACAATGAGATGTTTGTTGTGCTAGGGTAGGTACAGAACACTGGGGTCAAAGAAGGCCTCCTGGAAAACATGATATTTAAGATCAGCCAACTAAAGTGTGGAAGCAGGGGAGAGCATCCCAGGCAGACGGAACAGCTTGTGCAAAGGCCCTGAGGCTCGAAGAAGAGGTACAAGTCCAGGATGGTGGGAACATAGAGAAGAGAGAAAGAGAGCCACAGGGTGAGGAGGCCCCAGGAAGCCTCCAGACAGAATGTGCCTTTTATTCTGAGAGCAATGGGAAGGCCCGGGAGGCATTTAAGCAGGGGAGCATCCTGAACAGGCTTGTGGCTACTGTGCAGAGACTAGATTGAAGACCTTGTTTCTTTTTCCAGGATGGCAGAAATGACAGCAGCCTGGGCTAGGGTGAGGGCACTGGGGACAGAATCAGAGATATGCCAGAGGTACCAGTTTTGGGCTTGTTGAATTGGTGACACTAGCAAGACATCCAGTTGATATGCTATCAACCTCAGGAAAGAAGTCTACACTGGAGAGATTCTTTTTTTTTTTTTTTTGAGACAGAGTTTCACTTCTGTCTCCCAGGCTGGAGTGCACCCAGCCTGGACAGGATAGATTCTTATTTGAAAGCCTAAGATGATATCAGCTTAAAGATGACAATGGAGCCAGGCGCTATGGCTCACGCTTGCAATCCCAGCATTTTGAGAGCTCGAGGAGGGCAGATTGCCTGAGGGCAGGAGTTCAAGACCAGCCTGGCCAACATGGTGAAACCCCGGCTCTACTAAAAATTCAAAAATTAGCTGGGTGTGGTGGCGCATGCCTGTAATCCCAGCTACTCAGGAGGCTGAGACAGGAGAATCGCTTGAACCCGCGAGGCAGAGGTTGCAGTGAGCCAAGACCACGTCATTGCACTCCAACCTGGGCAAGAAGAATGAAACTCAGTCTCAAAAAAAAAAAAAAAAGATGACAATGAAAATGCTATTTACTCGTTATTGAGTACCTACTGTTGGATCTTTATATACATTAACTTACTGATTCCTCACAACAACCTATGAGGTATGTGCCTTCCTTCACTCTTGCCATTTTACAGATGAGGGAGCAAAAGAGTGTGTGCAGGTCGGGTGCAGTGGCTCATGCCTGTAATCCCAGGCAGTGCCCTGGACAACATAAGACCAAAAAACAGTTGTGTATGGTAATCAAGTTTACACAATTACTATGTGCCAGAGCTAAGGTTCCAACTCCAGCAGTCCAGCTCCGGATCTATCCTCTTAACTACACCATACAGCCTCTCACCGAGACAGTCATTTAAGTCCTCAGAACTGATGTGAGTAATTTCAGAATTCTGAGTCAGAAGGGCAGATGATGAATCCTGAGGAATACCAGCATCTAGCAGGGTGTGGTGGCTCACGCCTGTAATCCCCACACTTTGGGAGGCTGAGGTGGGTGGATCAGTTGAGGTCAGGAGTTTGTGACCAGCCTGGCCAACACACCAGAAACCAAAAATACAAAAAATTAGCTGGGCTAATTTTTCTCTTAGAAGAAAACAGGGGAAGGCTGGACACAGTGGCTCATGCCTATAACCCTAACACTTTGGGAAGTTGAGGCGGGAAGATCACTTGAGCCCAGGAATTTGAGACCAGCCAGGGTAAATGGTGAAACTCCATCTGTACAAAAAATACAAAAATTAGCCGGGCATGGCGGTGCATGCCTATAGTCCCAGCTATTCAGGAGGCTGAGGCAGGAGGATCACTTGAGCCTGGGAGGTTGAGGCCATAGTGAGCTGTGATCACACTACTGTATTCCAGCCTGGGCCACAGAGTGAGACCCCATCTCCAGGAAAAAAGAAGGAAAGTCTTGCTATGTTGCCCAGGCTGGTCTCAAACTCCTGGAATCAAGTGATCATCTTCCTGCCTTAGTCTCCTGAGCAGCTGGGACTACAGATACCTGCCACCACCCAAGGCTGATTTCTTGAATATGGCACTAAAAGCACAGGCAAGAAAAGAAAAAAATAATAATTCATTAGACTTCATCACAATTAAACACTTTTGTGCATCAAAGGACTATCGAGAGAGTGAAAAGCCAACACAGAGTGTAGGAGAAAATATTTGTAAATCATATCTCATAAGCCGTTAATATCCAGACTATATAAAGAACTCCTAAAACTCAACAATACGAAAACAAACAACCCAATTAAAAAACAGGCAAATGACAACTTAAATAGGCATTTCTCCAAAGAAGATACACAAATAGCCCGTAAACACAAGAAAAGATGCTCGATGTCACTAATCATTAGAGAAATGCAAATCACAGCCACAATGAAATAGCACTTCATACCCATTAGGATGGCTATCTTCATCCAAAAGAAACAAAAATCAGTGTTTTTGAGGATGTGAGGAAACTGGAATCCTTGTGCATTGCTGGTGGGGATGTGAAATGATACAGCCATTATGGAAAACAGTATAGCAGTTTCTCAAAAAATTGAAAATAGAATTACCATATGATCCAGTAATTTCATTTCTGGGTGGATGCCCAAAAGAATTGAAAATAGGGACTTGGACAGATATTTGCACATGCATGTTCATTGCAGCGTTAATCACAGTAGCCCAAAGGTGGAAGCAACCCAAGTACCCATAGACAGAATAATGGATAAACCCCATGTGATATATGCTAACACCGGACTGTTATTCAATGTTAAAAAGGTATTAAATTTCAACACTTGCTAAAACACGGATAAACCTAGAGGACATTATGCTGAGTGAATCAATCCAGTCACAAAAGACAAATACTGTATGATTCCACTTACATGAGGTACCAAATTAGTAGTCAAAGTCATAGAGACAGGAGGCTGACAGGGGCAGATCACTTGAGGGTCAGGAGTTTGAGACCAGCCTGGCCAATATGGTGAAACCCCATCTCTACTAAAAATACAAAAATTAGTCAGGTATGGTGGCAGGCGCCTGTTGTCCCAGCTGTTGGGAGGCTGAGGCAGGAGAATTGCTTGAACCCGAGAGGCAGAGGTTGCAGTAAGCCAAGATCATGCCACTGCACTCCAGACTAGGTGACAGAGAGAGACTCCGTCTCAAATAAATAAATAAATAAAAACTGAAAGTGAAAAAATGAAAAGGATAACTTTAACTTTTCTTTTTCTTTCTTTTTGAGATGGAGTTTCACTCTTTTCATCCAGGCTGGAGTGTAGTGGCACGATCTTGGCTCACTGCAACCTCCACCTCCCGGGTTCAAGCGATTTTCCCGCTTCAGCCTCCCAAGTAGCTGGGATTACAGGCATCTGCCACCATGCCCAACTTATTAACTGTAACTTTTAAATACATTACTTAAATTTGGTAGAACACTTCATGTTTGAATTAAAATTTGCTCTTAGCAAACAAAAATATTACACCTTTCAGTTTTCACTGTTTTTGATTTTTTTTCTTTTTACTCAATTCCTGCAGACACTATTTTTTAATTTAATCACAGAATTCTGGTTATCACTGGGTTTTTTTTGTTTGCTTGTTTGTTTTGTTTTCTGTTTTGAGATAGAGTCTCGCTCTGTTGCCCAGGCTGGAGTGCAGCACAATCTCTGTTCACTGCGACCTCCACCTCATGGGTTCAAGTGATTCTCCAGCCTCAGCCTCCCAGGTAGCTGGGATTACACACCCGGCTAATTTTTGTATTTTTAGTAGAGATGGAGGTTTCACCATGTTGGCCAGGCTAGTCATGAACTCTTGACCTCAAGCGATCCTCCTGCCTCGGCCTCCCAAAGTGCTAGGATTACAGGCATGAGCCACCGCGTCTGGCCCATTTGAGTTTATTTATTTTTATTTATTTTATTTATTTTTTTATTTTTATTTTTTTATAAAGACGGGGTTTCACTGTGTTGGTCAGGCTGGTCTTGAACTCCCGACCTCAGGTGATCCGCCCACCTTGGCCTCCGAAGTGCTTGGATTACAGGTGTTCATCATTGAGTTTTAATAATACATGCGTAAGTTTTAAATTAGCACAAGTGGGCTAGACATGGTGGCTCACACCTGTGATCCTAGCATTTTCAGAGGCCAAGGCAGGAGGATCACTTGAACCCAGGAGTTCAGACCAGCTTGGGTAACATAGTGAAACCCTGTCTCTGCAAAACATTTAAAAATTAGCCAAGTGTGGTGGCACATGCCTATAGTCCCTGCTACCTGAGAGGCTGAGGTGGGAGGATCTCTTGAGCCTGGGAAGTTGAGGCTGCAGTGAACTATGATCACACCACTGCATTCCAGCCTAGGTGACAGAGTGAGGCCCTGTCTTGAAAAACAAACAAACGAATAAACAAACAAACAAATACATAAATTAGCACAGGTGGTCACACAGAATTGAAGTAACTTAAGTTTTGTTTCTTTACCTTTAAAATCACTGTGTCATCATTGCTTATTCTGCAATAACTGTTTAATCTCAGGAATATGTTGCATCATGAAGTTGGAGATACCAACTGAGCTCAAAGCAAGCTTGAATGACTCCAAACTGTTAAGAAATTACTTTCAAAACGAATGTGTGTAGCTGAGTCTGTGTGTGTCAAGACGCCAGTTATACAAGTGGGATTTCTCCCAACTGACTCCCATGTAGCACACGATGTTTATTAAAAGCTAAATACAATTGGCCCTGTGTATCCAGGAATTCTGCATCTGTGGATGCAACCAACTGCAGATAAAAAATATTTGGGGCCGGGCATGGTGGCTCACACCTACAATCCCAGCACTTTGGGAGGCTGAGGCAGGTGGATCACGAGGTCAGAAGTTCAAGACTAGCCTGGCCAAGACGAAGAAACCCCGTCTCTACTAAAAATACAAAAATTAGCTGGGTGTGGTGGCAGGCACCTGTAATCCCAGATACTTGGGAGGCTGAGGCAGAGAACTGCTTGAACCCAGGAGGTGGAGGTTGCCTTGAGCCGAGAGGGTGTCGCTGTGCTCCAGATTGGACAATAGAGCAAGACTCTGTATCAAAAAACAAAACAAAACAAAACAAAAAAACTGGGAAGGCTGGGCCTGGTGGCTAACACCTGTAATCCTAGCACTTTGGGAGGCTGAGGCAGGAGGATTATTTAAGGCCGGGAGTTCAAAACCAATCTGGACAACAAGCGGGATCCATCTCCACAAAAAAATGTAAAAATAAAAAATAGCCAGGCATGGTGGTGTGCACCTGTGGTCGCAGCTACTCAGGAAGCTGAGGTGGGAGAATCACTTAAGCCAGGGAGGTCCAGGCTTCAGTGACCCATGATCATACCATTGCACTCCATGCCCTGGAGGTCACTTAGGGCTCAATGATCTAGCCACAATGAGATATGTCTAACATGGCTGTCCCAAAGTGGAGTGGTTTGAGGAAGGGACTGGCAGTACACAGGAGGTGAAGTGAGCTACCTCCGGATATCATGGCCCCTCATGGGGGTGAGGGGACTTTGCAACTAAGACTTTTTTTTTTTTTAATGGAGTTTCACTCTTGTTACCCAGGCTGGAGTGCAATGGTGTGATCTTGGCTCACTGCAGTCTCCACCTCCCAGGTTCAAGCAATCCTCCTGCCTCAGCCTCCGTAAGTAGCTGGGATTACAGGCATGTACCACCACGCCCGGCTAATTTTGTATCTTTAGTAGAGACGGGGTTTCTCCGTGTTGGTCAGGCTGGTCTCGAACCCCTGACCTCAAGTGATCCACCTGCCTCAGTCTCCCAAAGTGCCGGGATTACAGGTGTGAGCCACCGCGCCTGGCATTAACTCTTACTCTATATGTTAGTTCAAGGAATACCTTACCCATATCACTAGCCCTAATTTGCAGATGAGGAAATTGAAGCTTACAGAGGTCCGGAGGGTTGCCCAGCTATACAGTGAGTCACTGGCCAATCCTAGAGGAGAACACACATTTCCTGCAGCCGGGACATCAGCCATAGCCCTGTGGTCTGCTCCATAGTAGTCCCGGCAGTTCCAACAACTGCCTTGCCAATGTGCTCATTTTACCACCAGGGGGCGCGAGATAGCCGTTCATGGGGAAGCCGGACACAGGCTTAGGGTTGGACGCCCCCTGACACCAGAGGGACACAGTGGAGCTGGGGAGTCCTGTTAAAGAAAGAGAGAGAGAGAGAAAGAGAGAGAGAGAGAGAGAGAGTGAGAGTGTGTGTGTGTGTGTGTGTGTGTCTGTGTCTGTGTGTTGAGGGGTGGGGGTGTCGTAACAGAGATGGAGTTCAAGAGCGTTGGCGGCTGGGATGAAGAGAGGAGGGAGGGGCATTTTGCTGCCTCCCTCTGGCTCTTCCTGGTCTGGCCCTACTGGGGAAAGGGCAGAGCTGGGGAAAGGGAGGGATCTTCAGAGGGGATGGCTTTTGCCTCCGCCTCCGCTCTCTTCAGGCTCTCTCAGAGCCTGGAACAAACCGGACATTCCTCAATCTCCAGCTGGAAACCAAGAAATCAGACCTGGAGGCTACCTCCCTGCAGCATGGGCCAGTTCTTCCAAAGCCCTCCCTGCCCCTCAGGGCCCCCTTGGAGGAGCCACACTCCAGGCTTTTTTGCTTTGTTTTTGTTTCTTTGAAATGGAGTTTCCCTCTTGTTGCCCAGACTGGAGTGCAATGGAGTGATATCGGCTCAACACAGCCTCTCCCTCCCAGGTTCAAGTGATTCTCCTGCCTCAGCCTCCGAGTAGCTGGGATTACAGGTATGCTCCACCACGCCTGGCTAATTTTAGTAGAGACGGGGTTTCTCCATATTGGTCAGGCTGATCTTGAACTACCGACCTCAAGTGATCCGCCTGCCTTGGCCTCCCAAAGTGCTGGGATTATAAGCATGAGCCACTGCTCCCGGCTGCACACTCCAGGCTTTTGAAGGCTGAGTCCCTCCTAGAATTTATGTGTTGTTTCCTCCTTCCCTCCTGACTCCTCTTTCCTGGGCTATGGGATCAGACCCTTCCAGTGAGCACCATATCTATATAACAAATTGCTGTTATGGAATAGTGGCTTATACCTGTAATTCCATCACTTTGAGAGGCTGAGGCAGGAGTATCACTTGAGTCCAGGAATTCAAGACCAGTGTGGGTAATATAGCGAGACCGTATCTCTACAGGGAAAACTAAAAATAATTAACTAGGCATGGTGGTGTGTGCCTGTATTCCCAGCTACTCAGGAGGCTGACACAGAAGGATCCCTTGAGCCCAGAAGGTTGAGGCTGCAGTGAGCCATGATGGTGCCACTGCACTCCAACTTGGGTGACAGAGTGAGACCCTGTCTCAAAGAAAAAAAAGAAGTGGCCTGGTGCGGTGGTTCATGCCTGTAATTAATCCTAGCACTTTGGGAGGCTGAGGCGGAAGGATTACTTGAGGCCAGGAGTTCGAGACCAGCCTGGGCAAGATGATGAAACCCTGTCTCTACCAAAAATACAAAAATTAGCCAGGCGTGGTGGCATGTGCCTGTAGTCCCAGCTACTTGGGAGGCTGAGGCAGGAGAATCGCTTGAACCTGGGAGGCGGAGGTTGCAGTGAGCCGAGATCACGCCATTGCACTCCAGCCTGGGCAAGAGTGAGACTCTGTCTCAAAAAATAAATAAATAAAATAAGAAGAAGAAGAAAGAAAGAAAGAAAGGAAATTGCTGTCCACAGAGTGCCAAGTCAAGTCAAACTCGTCTGTCCCCATCTCTCACCAGGATTGGTGCTCCTGTCTGGACCCCTCACTACCGTTCTTCTTCCCGTTTCCTCAGTCCCTTCTCCAGGTGGTAGTCCTGATTATCTTTTCAAATTGTCAACCTGACCGTGTTGCCCGTCTGCTGAAACCTTTCCGATGCTTTCCCAGTGCTCTTGTAATAAACTTTTCCTTAGCATGGCGCATAGGTCCTCCATGGTCTGGTCCTTCCCACCGCTGACACCACTCTGTCTCTCAGTGTCTAGGTTCCAGCCACATTGCCCATGCTCATCACAGGGCCTTTGCGTGTGCTGTTTCCTTTGCCTGGAATCTTATACCTCTTTTTTAAAATTTTTGTGAGACAGAGTCTCACTCTGTCACCCAGGCTGGAGTGCAATGGCACGATCTTGGCTCACTGCAACCTCAGCCTCCCGGGTTCAAGCGACTCTTGTGCCTCAGCCTCCCGAGATTACAGACATGCACCACCACACCTGCCTAATTTTTGTATTTTTAGTAGAGATGGGGTTTCATCATGTTAGCTAGGCTGGTCTGAAACTCCTGACCTCCTGTGATCTGCCCGCCTTGGCCTCCCAAAGTGTTGGGATTACAGGCGTGAGCCACTGCACTTGGCCCATTCATTGTTTTTTTAAATAATTTTGGTTTGGCATGGTGGCTTACACCTGTAATTCCAACACTTTGGGAGGCTAAGGCAAGAGTTTTTCTGGGTTTTCCTGTTGTTTGAGGTAGGGTCTCACTGTGTTGCCCAGGCTGGAGTGCAGTGGCACAATCACGGCTCACTGCAGCCTTAACCTGGGCTCAAATAATCGTCCCACTCAGCCTCTCGAGTACCTGGGACTACAGGTGTGCACCACCATGCTTGACTATTTTTTTAGTATTTTTTGTAGAGACAGGGTTTCGCCATGTTGCTCAGCTGGTCTCAGGCTCTTGGACTCAAGCAATCCTCCCTCTTCAGCCCCCCAAAGTGCCAGGATTTTAGGAGTAAGCTACTGTTTGTCATAATTATAATTGTACGATTATTTGTAATATTATTTAATTAATTATTAATAAAGCTCCATGAGGTAAGAACCATGTCAATTTTTGCTCATCTGAAAATCTCCAGCACCTCTGAGCCTGGCACATAATAGATGCTCAATAGATGTTTGTTGTTTTTGGTTTTTGGTTTTTTTTTTTTTGAGACAAGATCTCACTCTGTCACGCAGAATGGAGTGCAGTGGCATGATCTCAGCTCACTGCAACCTCAGCCTCCTGGGCTCGAGCGATCCTCCCAGCTCAGCCTCCCAAGTAGCAGGGACTACAGGCATGCCCCACCACGCCAGACTAATTTCTGCATATATATTTTTGTTGTTGCTGAGGCGGGCTTTCACCATGTTGCCTGGGCTGGTCTCAAACTCCTGAGCTCAGGCAATCCACTCCTCTCAGCCTCCCAAGGTGCTGGAATTACAGGCATGAGCTACTGTGCCCAGCAAGGTGCTCAATAAATGTTTTTTGAATGAATAAGTGTATTTATGTTACAACACCTCTCCATCTCTGTCTCCTAAGTGTGAACCTCTATCATCTCTTATCTAGACCTCAGCAATCACTTCTTGGTTTGTCTTCCAGTTTATTATCAAGTTTCTGTCAGTTTCCCACCCAAAAGCCAGAGTGGTCTAATAAAACAGCCTATCCAGCTGGGTGTGGTGATTCATCCCTGTAATCCCAGCACTTTGGGAGGCCAAGGCAGGTGGATCGCCTGAGGTCAGGAGTTCGAGACCAGCCTGACCAATATGGTGAAACCCCATCTCTACTAAAAATACAAATACTAGCTGGGCCTGGTGGTGTACGACTGTAGTCCCAGCTACTCAGGAGGCTGAGACAGAAGAATTGCTTGAACCTGGGAGGCGGAGGTTACAGTGAGTCGAGATCACACCACTGCACTCCAGCCTGGGCCACAGAGCAAGACTCCATCTCAAAATCTCCCCTCCAAAAAAAACTGCCAATCCGATCATGCCACCCTTTCACCCCCTGTTGAATAGCCTTCAGTGGCTTCCCATGACCCTTGGAATAAAATCCAAGCTTCTGACCACAGCCTTACAAGGCCTTGCATGATCTGGCTCACCTCATGCCAAGCTCCACCTCCTCAACTGACATTTCTTAATTCAACAAATATTGAGTGCCTGTTCCACCAGGCACTGGGGTGAGCAAAAACAGACTCCCTCAGCTCTGTTTAGTCCTCCAGACACTTGAACTTACATACCTCCTTCCCATACACAGCCTGTGCGTGTGGTTTCCCTTGTTCGGAATCCAGCCCTTTCTGTCTCCTCCTTTTCTCTACCTTCCTGACCTTGCCCAGTCAACACCTACTCACCCATCAGATCTGATGACACACCATTCATTCAGGGGTGTCCTATCTGACCTGAAGCTAGCTTAGGTCCCCCTCTATCTGTTCTTAAGTGCTCCCTGCATTTGACTTCACGGCCCTCACCACACTTTCTGTTTTTACGTTTGTTCATGTGGTGATTTGGTTTATACCCATCTTCCCCACCAGGAAGCTCTGGGAGCTTCCACGTCTGGTTTTTGCTTCCCACCCGTTTCCCTCTGGTGCTCAGCTGGGGCTCTGCAGGTAATTGACTGATTGACTAAATGAATGAGTAAAAGATTCCCCCACAAGAGTATTCAGAGAGTTCTGCCCTTCAGGGAGATGTTGGAACCTCTGCCTCACTGTGCATATCAGCTGGTGGGTGATGGCTGGGGAGGGGAGGCGGGGAGGGGCGTACATAGGAGCTCTCATCAAGGAGAGGGCTGAATGAGAGTGTTAGTTCCTTCTTGCCCCTTCTTGTCCCTAGTGTGCTCTGGCTTAGCCCTGCTCACCTCTCCAAACCCATCTAGCTCCTGGTCCCTTTGATGCTTCAGCAAGGGCAGCTCCTGCTCCTTTGTCCCTGGAATTCCCAGTCTCCTGCATACTGACCCCTCTACCTGCAACTCACCTCCTGCTTCCTTTCACAAGGCTGGCTCCTCCCTATCCTTCAGGTCCAGTTTGAATGCTGCTTTTTTTTTTTTTTTTTTTTTTTTGAGACAGAGTCTCACACTGTCACCCAGGCTGGAGTGCAGCGGCGAGATCTCGGCTCACTGCAACCTCCATCTCCTGGATTCAAGCGATTCTCCTGCCTCAGCCTCCTGAGTAGCTGGTACTACAGGCACATGCCACCACGCTTGGCTAATTTTTTGTATTTTTAGTAGAGATGGGGTTTCATTATGTTGGCCAGGCTGGTCTCAAACTCCTGACCTCATTATCTTCCTGCCTTGGCCTCCCAAAGTGCTGGGATTACCTGTGTCAGGCACAGTGCACCTGGCCTAAATGCTGCTTCTTTAAGGGACACCTTCGCTGAGTAGGTCTCCCCATTTTTGCCTCATCTTTTCACCCAGTTCATTTCCTTCATTGTATCTCACAAGGGAAATTCATTTCTCTATTCATTGTCTGTTAGAAGCATTTGGCCACGTGTAACAGAAAATCTAACTTGTGTTGGCTTAAACAATAAGAAAAGTAGTCTAGAGACAGGACTGGCCTTAGGGTTGGTTAACTGAATGGTGTTCTCAAGGACCTGGGTGCTTCCCGTCTCACTGCTCTGCTGTCCTAGAGGTTGGCTTTGTCCTGAGATTGGTCACCAGGACGGTTGCAGCAATTCCAGGCTTCACAGTGGGACCTCCTATCACACAAGCAGGGTTTTCTCCTCATGATGTGCATTGGTTAACTACTGTGGTGTGACAAATCATCACAAAACTTAGCAGTTTGAAACATTTAGCATCTCACAGTTTCTAAGGGTTGGAAGCCCAGGAATGGCTTAGGTGGTTGGTTCTAGCTCAGTGTCTCTCATGAGGTGGCAGTGAGCTGCTGGGTAGAATTGAAGTCATCTGAAGGCTTGACTGGGGCTGGAGGATCTGCTTGCAAGCAGATCTGCTTGCAAGCCTTGGAGGGCCTCTCTCCAAGGCTGCTTATGACATAGCAGCTGCCTTCCTCCAGAGTGAGTGACCCGAGGGCGAGAGAGCTCTCAAGGAAGAAGCTGCAGTGTTTTGTTTTTGTTTTTTGAGATAGGGTCTCACACTGTTGCCCAGGCTGGAGTGCAATGTCACGATCATGGCTCACTGCAGCCTTGACTTACCAGGCTCAGATGATTCTCCCATTTTGCCTCCTGAGTAGCTGGGATTACAGGCATGTGCCATCACGCCTGGCTAATTTTTATATTTGCAGTAGAGATAGGGTTCCACCATGCTGCCTGGTGCTGGTCTTGAACTCTTGGGCTGAAGTGATCCACTGGCCTTGGTCTCCCAAAGTGCTGGGATTACAGGCATGAGTGTGGTGTTTTTTTATACCTAATCTCAAGATGTGACACACCATCACTTCTGCCATATTCTACTGGCCACTCAGCCCCACCCTGATACAACTCAGGAAAGAACTACACAAGGGTGTGAATACTAGCAGGTACGGGACATCATTGAGACGTCATCACAGAGGCTGAGGACCACACTGTCAAAAATGAGGACGCCTTTCCTGAAGCCTCCAGGAAGCTTCCCTTCATGTCCGCTGGCTGGAACTGTGTCACGTGTCCATGCCTACACGTGTCACTCACAAGAGGTTTGAGACCATTGTTTTTGGTCCCAATTACAATCATGATTCACCCTGGGGCTAAGATCCACCTCCGCTGAAGCACAGGGTGCCATCTAAGAGAAAGATGGCTACCTGAATAGATACACTTTTTTTTTTTCTTTTGAGACGAAGTCTCACTCTGTTGCCAGGCTGGAATGCAGTGGTTCAATCTTGGCTCACTGCAACCACCACTTCCCAGGTTCAAGCAATTCTCTTGCCTCAGCCTCCCGAGTAGCTGGGACTACAGGCATGTGCCACCATGCCCAGCTAATTTTTGTATTTTTAGTAGAGATGGGGTTTCACCATGTGGGCCAGGATGGTCTCAATCTCTTGACCTCGTGATCCACCCACCTCAGCCTCCCAAAGTGCTGGGATTGCAGGCATGAGCCACCGTGCCTGACCAAGAGATTCTGTTTGGAATGAGGAAGGGGCAATGGGAATAGATGTTGAGTGGGCAGCCCACAGTGTCCACGACACTCACCCACTAGACTATAAACTGCACAAGGACAGAGGTTACATCTTTTCTGACTACTGTATCTCCAGTGCATAGCCCACTGCCTGATACGGAGTAGATGCAACAGTATTTGTTGAATGAATAAATGAATGAATTCATGACTAAACTGTAAGACCATAGGGGAGGGGTTCAGGACTAGTATCACCAGGTGGGGATGATATCCCCAGGCCCAACGCTTCTTCAGTTCTTAGCACTCAAGAGGCCCCCTCTCCACCTCCACCACCAAGAACAGGCAGGATTGGCAGAATTATTCTCACTTTATTTCTGGAGACATTTAATCAGATGCAGTAACACTGATTCCAGGCGAGGGCAGGGGGTATGGGTACCCCTGAAGCAACCAGTATCCTGTGGCCCAAGGTGTCTCCCATCCCCAGACCTGGGATCCCCCTCAGTTACAGTTAAATAGAGAGAGGAAGATCTCCCCAGGGGGCTTTGGGGGGAGGGTCTGCCTCCTGCACCCACCCTCTCCACGCAGAGGAGTCTGAGCACAAGCTATTTACAGTATTCACATCCACTGTACCCCACCAAACCAAGGCAAATACTACAGGTGGCCCCTCCCCAAGGGAAGAGGCCAGAGAGGCTGTGAGTGTATGTGTGTGTATGGGGGAGAGGGGATGTCCGCGCGTGTGAGCACACGAATGCACTGGGGGGAGATCTGGCTCCAGCCAAAGAGACATCAGTCTATAAGGTGCAGATTAAAAACATCAGAGAGGACCCATCCCCAGGGGCCCAGGCCACTTCCATCTTTGTTCTGTCTTTTTCTCCTCCTGACATCCTGGTAGGTGACGCAGAGGAGCCCTTGAAGCTGTGCCCGGATCCAAGGCAACCCATCTTAAAGGACTTCTGGGGAAAAAAGGGAGGGGAAACAGTCAGGACAAACAGCACCCAAGCCCAGAAAGCTGGAGGTCTTCAGCGTGGAGCAGGAGAGGGCGCCTGGCAGAGCCAGAAGAGAAGGCAGGGCTGAGGAGTGCAGGGAAGGCTGCTGGGAGGAACGGAGCTGAGTCCAGGAATCAGGAGACCCACCTGTGACCTGCGGGGACTGCACCACAGCTTTCTTGAGGAAGGCTTCCGCCTCTGCAAAGGGCAGGAGTGCCTCTGGTGTTCGGCCCAGACTCTTGTCCCCAGAAGGTCCCTTGGGGGAGAAGCCATTCTCCTGGTGTGCTGGGAGGGGCTGCAGGCCATTTACCAGGGACCCTGGCAACTCCTTGCTTGTGAGGCTGTGGATGTAGAGGCCCAGGCTCAGCACCTCACCCCCCAGGAAAGCCCTGGCCACCCGCAGCTCCAGCTGCAGCCTGCCTCCCTGCTCAGGCACCCTAGGATTGGAAGCTGGTACCTCCACTGAGGTTCCTGTGGGGCAGGCTCCTCTTTCTGCACAGCCTCCTTCTGCAGTCCTGGGGACCGAACCTCTACAGCTTTCACAGGCTCTGTCACAGGGAAAGAGGGGCCATCAGCCAGGGGCTGGCAAAAGAGGTGAGGATGGAGGAGGGGAGTGACAAAGGGGAGGGAGGTGAGAGGAACCGGGTCTTTACCTGGGCTGGAACCGTTGGCGTTGGCCTCCTTGCTGTCCTGCTTCTGCTTTGAAGAGGAAAAGCAGTCAGGCTCCAGGGACAGCGACCCCGGCCACTTTGGACAGAGTTATGCCCTCCTCCTGCCCGGGCCGCAGCGGGTTTCCTGACAGCCTCACTCTCCTTGGCCATGCATGCCTTTCCGCAGCCTCCTTTTCCCACCCTGGTCCCCACGCCCAGCACTACCCTTCGGGGGGAATTCTGACCTTGGTTTCAGCAACTTCTGACTTCCGAGTCCTCTTCATGATCTCCTCCAGACGCTGTTTGTGGAGGCCCCACATCAGTTAGGCTCGAGCCCCTTCCCTAATCCTAAACCTCCCACCAGCCAGTCCCAGACTCGGCCTCGGAGTCTCAGGGCCTCCCACCTTTTATCAGCCCTTTCCAGGCCAGGAACTGGAATCTGCCCCAGCGCTTTCCCATCCCAGCCGCTCCAAGCTCAGGCCCCGCCCACCTGGCCCGCCCGGCCAGGCCCCGCCCGGCCAGGCCCCGCCCACGCCCGCACACCTTTCTGCGCTCTTGCCGCTCCTGCTCCTGCTGCTGGAAGTGCTTTTCCCGCTCCAGACGCTGCCTTTCCGCCTCTTCCCGCGACCGAGCTTCGGCCTCCTCTTTCTGCCAAAGACCCCAGTGAGCGTGGGGCACCTGATTCCAGCCTTTCCTCCCGGCCTGCGGCGCCCGCGCCCAGCCGCCTCCCGCCCGCCGGAGGCACCTGCTTCTGCAGCCGCTCCTGCTCCTCCTGCTCGGCCTGCGCCTTCTCTCGCGCCTCCTGCTCCTCCCGCCTCCGGGCCTCCGCCTCCCGCTCCGCCCGGGCCTCGGCCTCCCGCGCCAGCTGCTCTTCTCGCATTCGCCTGTGGTACGGAGGACACGGTTCGCGCTCCGCTTCTTCTCCAGCGCCCACGAGGATCCCTCCCCCCTCAGTCCCCAAGGCCACTCACTTGTCCCTTTCTGCCTGCAGCCTCCGCTCCTGCTCCTCGCGCTCCCGCTGCTCCCGGGCCTGGCGCCGCTTCTCAGCCAGGAGCCGAGTGGCCTCTTCTCGGTCTGTGGTGCCGGCCATTGGTTTGCTAGGGGTCACCGGGGGAGCAGGGGCTGGGGGTGAGGTCAAGACAGCAGCGTCTGGAGGGGGATCCGGGACCAGGCGTCAGCACACCCACACAGGCACCGCCAGCACCCCTTCCTGCGGACGCGGACGCGCGCAAGCCTTCCTGCTGTCAGCTCCCAGCGGCCTGTGTTCTGGGCCAGGGCCTGCTGAGGGCAGGAGTCTCCTCTTTCCGGGTCCCACTCCCAGTCCTCAGGCATCTCTGGCGGCCCACACCCCCATGCAGGAGAAGCTGGCTTCTCCTGCTTGGCCCACCCCTCTCTTCATGCCCACCTGCAGGGGTCTCTGCGGGGAGCTGCTCCTTCTGGGGCGGGGCTGGGGTGGGAGAGGGCGCCGGAGAGGGTGTCGGTGAGGCTGGGGCTGCTGGCTCCTTCTCGTCACTGGCCCTGCGCTTGCTCTGGCTCTTGTCCTCGGGCCCTGCGGCGCTTGGGCTCTCCTTTGCCTCCTCCTTCCTCCGAACCCGTCCCTTGGGGGATGCAGTGATGCCTCGGGGGGACGGTGGCTTTGGAGGCAGAGTGTGGCCTGGCCCTGTGCTGGGGCAGGGGGAGGCAGGCCTGTGCCAGGATGTGGAGGGAGAGGATGGCCGGGCCTTGGATTTGGGGCTGAGAGAAAAGGGAAAAGGGAAGGGTTAGGACACACGGACACACACAACTTGCCACTTTCTCTGGGAAGTGTCCCCTCCTCCAGGGTAAATCAGCACCGACCCCTCCTCCCCCTTGCTCTCACAGAAACACACCATTCCCTTTTAGTGCATATACCCCAGTTTGTAATGACATATGTCTCTGTGGGATTCTTTGATTATTGTCTGTCCCCGGCCAATAGCCTGTAAGCTTAATAAGAGGAAAAAAAACCAGGCCTGGTATTAGCTCACCAAAGTGTCCTCAGCACACCCTGAGTGCTACCTGGCAGGTCCATTCATCATTCATTCAGCAGAATTTTTTTTAAGACAGGATCTGGCTGATGCCCAGGCTGGAGTGCAGTGGTATGATCATACATAACTCACTGCAGCCTCGACCTCCTGGGCTCAAACAATCCTCCCCTTGGCTTCCCAAAGCGCTGGCATTACAGGCATGAGGCACTGCCCTGGCCCTTCAGTAGGTATTCACTGAGTGCTTACCAGGTGCCAGGCACACTGTTTTAGGTTCTGGGGTACTTCAGTAACCAACACACTAAAAAATAAAAAAAAATAAAAAAAAGAAAGAAAAGAAAACAAACAAACAAAAAATGGAGGCTTGGTGAGGTGGCTCACACTCACACGTGTAATCCCAGTACTTTGGGAGGTGGACGCAGGTGGATCGCCTGAGCTCAGGAGTTGGAGACCAGCCTGGGTAACGTGGCGAAATCCCCTCTCTACCAAAAATACAAAAAATTAGCCGGGCGTGGTGGCGTGCCTGTAGTCCCAGCTACTTGGAAGGCTGAGGTGGGAGGATAGCTTGAGCCGGAAGGTCGAGGCTGTAGAGAGACAAGATTGTGCCACTGCACTCCAGCCTGGGTGACAGAGGCAGACCTTGTCTCAAACAAAAAGAGAGAGAGAGAGAACTCTGCCCTTAAGGAACTGCATTCTAGAGGTGGGTGCCCAACAAATACTTGTGGGTGATGAAAAAATGACCCGGTGAGGGGCAGGGTCCCTCACACTGCCCGTGCCCACCTGAGCTCAGAGGCCGCGCTAGCCGAGAGGCGGGCGCGCGGGGAGGCAGGCAGCGACTGGCGCTTCTTGAGGCTGCGCTCCCGCGCTAGGGCACTCTTCTCCTTCTCGTTTTCCCGCTCCTTGTCCTTCTTCTCCTTTTTCTGCACCTGATGGGGAAGGAGGAACGGAAGGGCGGGGAGGAGGAGAGTAGAGGTCAGCAGCGCCCGCGTTCCCCAGTTCCAGGCTGCCTGTCCCCCACCTGCGCTGCCACTCGAGCCAGTCGAGCCACTCACCGGCGAGGCCTCCGGCCGGCGGCGCACAGGAGCAGGGCTGCCCCCGGCGCTGGGCTTGCGGCGCTCCCCGCGCTCACCGGCGGGGGCGCAGCGGTGCACGCTTCGGGGGGCGCTGCATGGCGTCAGGGGGCTGGCAGAGGCCGAGCGCGGGCACACCGGCACGGCTGCAGAGGGATGAGTGCGGTCGGGTTGCGGCCCGCGCGCCAGGCTGGCCCCTGCCCGGCCCCACGTGGGGCCTCTCCCAGGGTCGCAGCCCCTACCCTGGTCCCGGCCGTTGCGGGGCAGTGTGACCGCGCTGCGACTCCGAGCAAGGAAGGAGAGGGTGGGCGTCATCAGACGATCCACGATGCTGCTCTCCCATGCGCTCAGCTGCAGGCTGCGATCTAGAGGGAGAACGCCAGGTGAAGCCGGTCACCCTGGGGGCCACAGGAGGCAGGGAGAGGCATGGGGGCAGACCAGGCACCATCCCCATGCCAAGCCCAAGGATTCTCACCCGGGAGGCCTCTCCCCACAATCACGCAGGGGCCATACTTGTCCTCCCTACGATCTGGACTTCCACTGCAGACCCAGGCAACCAGACACCTCCCAGGGCAACATCCTGCATCCGATGAGGGTCCTCCCCTACAACTCTCCCCAGGTGAAAGGGCCCTGAACCGCGCATATACGAAGGAGCCATCCAGGATTGGAAGAAGACCCAACTGCCCTCTGCCATGTCCCAGTCTAAGGCCTTGTCCCTCCTGCTCTCAGAGGGCTGACCCAGCAGAGGCTGCCCCATGGATTGGGACAGTGAGGGTCCTTGTGCTCCTCTGACCCAGCTTTTAGCAGTCCTGTGCCAGGGAGAGGCTGCTAGGGTGCCTGCCTGCCCTAGGCCATGCTGCTCTGTCCCCTCAGCTGCTGGGCTATTTTTAAGCCTCAGTCAGGTGGGATTGGTACAGCAGCTGATTTGGTTGCTAGGCAACAAAGCAACCAAACAAATGCAAGAGAAACTTATAAATAACTCCTACTATGGCTCCTTCACATATGAGCAACGGGGCATGGTGGGAATGCAGGGGCTATGCCACCTTGGTTGGCTCAACTCTGGAACCAGCCAAGGCCATGGCTGGGATTCTGAAGGCAGAGAGGGCAGGATTGCATGGACCCTAAGGGTGGAGCCAGAATGAGGGGACTCTTCCACCCCACAGTACCCAGGCCAGTCTGGCACATGGGGGCAATGCCACCTGCCTAAGGTTGGCCCAGGCCAGCTGGCTGTGGTTGCAGAAAAGGCTGCCTGCCTGTCCCCACCCCCAGCCACCACCTCCAACTTGCTCTTGAGGTCCCTGCCAGGCTTCCTGCCCTCTGGGCCATTGTGCTTTGTCTCTGTTCTCCTCTCCTGCAGGGCAAACTCTGTTCTCAAGGTCCAGACCCATATGCCGGCTCCCCCGAGAGGCACAGAGCCCTGGGTAGGGTAGAGTGGGGATGGGGACCTGGAGTATGTGAGGGCTCCAGGGACCTGGTGTTCTTGCTGAGCTCTGGAGGAGGCTTGGTGGGAGCTACAAGGGGCTCTGGAGGAGGAAGGGCTGGGCCTTCTCTTACTTCTACTGGGGGAGTTCCAGAGCGTGGCAGAGGACTTTGAGAGTCGCTTGTTGATTATAGAGTCCACGTGTTTGGGCAGGTTAACTGCCGACACGGAGCACCTGCTCCCACCTGGAGGGGAAAAGACACGGCATTAGGGCCGGGCCGGGCAGGAGCCAGTGGGGGGCACCAAGGCCTTCCATGCAGGATGCCCCTAGGGTAGGGTGGGAGAGGGAGGAGTGGGCAGGCTAGGATGAGGAGCAGGAGGCAGCCTTGGCCCTGGGAGAGGGAGGATGAGGGGTAGGTGACCAGAGACAACCTGGGTTGGGGGAGCCGACGGAGAAGGAACAAAGGGAGGAGATGAGTAATACTAGAGTAACTACAGCTTTCCTGGCGGGACCAAGGAAGCCATTCCTTACGGCTAGGTACTGCAACCCCTCCCCATAACCACCCAGCATTGGCACTTGCTGACACTGCCCAGCCAAGGCGTTACGGATACAACACCCAGGTACTGGGACAAATGCAAAGACGTTCCTAAACAGGACCTACACGGTGACAGTCACTTGCACAAATCCACATATTCATCCAGAGTCACAAAAAGACATGCAGACACAGGCATAGAGACTGGCAGATACTTGGGCATGCACACATGTGTGCAGACATGCACAGGGACAGAGACACAAACACAGATAATGTGCCAGCCCCAGATGCACAGAAGCCGCAAACACATCGAAGCAACCTAATCATGACATTTGTAACAGCTCACATTTGTTGATGCTTACCACGTGCCAGGTACTGTGTGGGGCACCACACACATGTGACCTCATTTGATCCTTCAAACATCTATCTACCACCTCAGGGGCAAGTAGTATCATTATCCCCAGTTTACAGATGAAGAAAGGGAGACTTCAAGAAGTTAAAGGTCACACTGCAAGTGCCAGAGCTGGAACCCAAGTCTGTCTGACTTAGGAGCCTTCACTGAGGTACACAAAGCCACAGACACACCAAGGCAAACACATATTAAGACACATAATGCACAGATCCATGAGCACATATGCCGAAGATCTACAGCTAGAAATAGTGAAGCTTGCCATTGCATAAAGACATCCAAACACAGTGGTACATACATGCCAGCAAAGAATCAGACCAAAATCCATGGTGGCCCTAAGTGGAGAAAGCTCAGAGACAAAAATCTACCTTCTGAGACAAGGAGTGACAGTTTCTTTAAGATCCAGTGTCTGTAGGGCATTAAAGTCTTTTATGTATCAACAGCTAATAATAATTGACAGGCGCAAAGAAGGCTAATCCTAAAATGACAGAGGTTTGAAGAGCAAACCAAATGGAGAGAATCCATCTCTGATTTGATAGTGGAAGTCTGTGGGAAGGGACAGTTTGGTTTACAGACCATTCTAGAAGACACAAGTCACATGAAGCAAAGCACACCTGCTGCAGGGGGCCGCCAGCTCCTTGTAGGGAAGTTGTTCCCTTCCCTCACTTGCCACCCCAGCCTTGCCCACCCATCCTGCAGCCCCACCAGCCTACTCACTGGTCTTATGTCCTGGAGAGCTGTGGTGCAGGGCCCCTGCCCAGGACCAGCGCTGCTGCCGGATTTCTGCCCACGTCTTCTTCACTGACCGTTGGATGGCTGCTTCATAGCGCTCCTGGGGGAAGGTGGGGACAAGGGAGAGATGTGGACTCAGAACATTCATGGAATTTGGGATAAACGCCCTTCTTCCACCTGTGACAATGCCTCCCCTACTCCCTTCCCTCGGAATCTTTTCCTGACTCACTGCAGGTAACCAAGGTTACCAAATTCTTGCTATGATTAAGGACCAAGATCCCTTTCGACTTGTTCCTGGGGAGCTTTTCACTGTTTTTGAGTCATTTCCTGAGTATATGAGTTGCTTCTCTGAGGATAGGGTGGGACTTCCCCTACCTGGGGCTCCCAGGCAAGGCCACATCTCAGGCACTGAGGGTCCTGTGACCTTGGGGCTATGTGTTCCCTTTAGCCTGAGGCCCCCCAGGTAGGGCCAGGTGACCATTTCTTTAATTTCCTCACCGGTGTTGAAGCCAGGGCTTTACCCATGTGACAGAGCTAGGCACACTCACACAGATGCATACCTGTATACACACACACATAGACGCATGCCTGCATACACACACACGCAGACGCATGCCTGCATATACACACACGCAGACGCATACCTGCATACACACACACGCAGATGCATACCTGCATACACACAGACAGAGATGAATACCTGCATACATACAGACACATACCTGCATACATACACACAGACGCATCCCTACATATAGACACACACATACCTGCATATATACACACAGACACATACCTGCATACATACACAGACACATGGGGCACGTGTACAAACACAGGTACTGACAGTAAGCAGTTACAGGGACCTGCAACAGCACATTCAGAAGCAAATGTGCCTGCAGTTGCGCAGCTGCCCAGATATTCTAACACAGGGACACAACTGTAGATGTGAACACAGATAGGACCACGTAGACACAGATAAGGCAGAACTGTGAACATGGATGTGCATACACACTGCACCAGTATGCAGATGGTGAGCACATGTGTACACGGATCCACGCAGACCCATCCGCACCTTGTTTTTCTCGAGTTTCTGCCGCTGTCGTTCCTCCAGGGCTGCACGGCGTTGCTCGGCTTTAAGCCGTTGCTCCTCCAGCCGCCGGCGGCGCTCCTGGAGCTGCTTCTCCCGCAGTGCCTTGGCCTTCTCCTCCTTCTCCAGCCACACTGCCTTCTTGGCCGCTGCGGACAAAAGAGCCCAGTGGTGTGTGAAGGGTTCTGCAGCGGGCCTAGGCCGACTACAACTCCTCCAAGTGGCCGGCCCTGCTACCCATGCCCTGGGTGGGTCTTTCTCCCACCTGCTTAGGTGGAGCTTTCAGTCTGAGACAGCCGCCTCAAATTGAGGGGCTTCCTGAAGACAGGACTCAGGAGAGGCCTATTTCTCCCCACATTGGCCTTATGGGCTCCTAGGGCCGAAGGAGAAATGAATGCTTTAGTGTGAGATCCCCATCTGACTTGGGAGGCCTACCAGACACATGTCCACATACTGTGATTCACAGCATGGGGCCAGGCGCAGTGGCTCACGCCTGTAATCCCAGAACTTTGGGAGGCCGAGGTGGGTGGATCAGGAGGTCAGGAGTTCAAGACCAGCCTGGCCAACATGGTGAAACCCCCGTCTCTACTAAGAATACAAAAATTAGCCCGGCAAGGTGGTGGGTGCCTGTAATCCCAGCTACTAGAGACAGCTGAGGTAGGAGAATTGCTTGACCCAGGAGGTGGAGACAGCAGTGAGCCTGGATCGCACCACTGCACTCCAGCCTGGGAGAGAGGGCAAGACTCTGTATTTAAAAAAAAAAAAAAAAAAAAAAAAGCATGGGATTTGGGGCAAAATGAGGCTTCTGGGTCTGAATCTCAGCTACTCAACTAGCTGTGTGGCTTAGGCAAATCATTTATTTTTTTTATTTTTATTTTTTATTTTTTGAGACGGAGTCTCGCTCTTGTTGCCCAGGTTGGAATGCAATGGTGTGATCTCGGCTCACTGCAACCTCCGCCTCCGGGGTTCAAGCGATTCTCCTGTCTCAGCCTCCCAAGTAGCTGGAATTACAGACACGCGCCACCACACCCAGCTAGCAAATGATTTCATCTCTCTGAGCCTCTGTTTCCTCCTCAAAGTGGGTTGAGGATTAAATGAGATAATGTGTGTCCTCCTCTCAGCACAGTGCACATAATTAAGTGTTGCAGATGTGTTGGTGTTATTAATAGGATGTTGATGGTGATGATGAAAAAGATGATGAGGCTTCCTGCTCACTCACCCAGGTACTTGGCCCGCTCTTCTCGCCGCTCCTTTGCCAGCTTGTGTCTCTCTCCTGCCTTCTTCACCTCTGAGCAGAAGGAACAAGAATAGACAGGTCAAAAGGCTGTCACCAAAGAGGAGTCAGCCTCAAGAGCTCTCCCTCCGGGCCTCACCCCATCCTTTCTTTATCTCCTCCAGGGCAAAGGGGACTCTCTCAGCTGGCAGGATCCAGGGCCAGGACCCTGAGCCAAGGGGTTTACGCCCAGGCTGGGGGTCATTACACACACCTTGCTTGGTGGGAGGGCTGTCAGAGGCTGGCACTGCTGTTGGAGATGGCTGGCTGCTCCTTCGAGGAGGTCTAGCATCTCGTGGGCCTGTGGCTGGTGGGGTGGGTCCTCTGCTTTTTGCTTCAGAGGAAGGGGACTCTTCCTGCGGAGGGGCTGGCCTAGGCCCGACCTGCCCTGAGGGGCTCTCTGGTTCCAGTGGGAGCTGCTTAGAGCTAGTGGCATTCTTCATGGCAGGAGGGGTGTCTGGGGGAGTGTCGGGGACCAGGGCTGACATCGGTGGTGGTGGTGGGTAAGGGTCACCTTCTGGAGAAGGTCTTGGCTCTGGGGGGGTCCTGGCGACCACAGCTGAAAGAGAGGAGAGAGGAGAGAGGTCAGATTGCTCATCTGTGCCATCACTTCTTCATTCACGTGTGTTTGATATATTTCTATGTGCCAGGCCCTGTTCCAGATACTCACGATATAATGGTGAGAAAATAGCCATGATCCCTGCCTCTGTGGTGCTTACTCTTTAGCAGGGAATACAGACAAATAGCTAGGCAACTACAGTAGAGAATAAATACTACGTCTGGGACAGCACAGCAGAGATGGTTAACCTGTACGGGGAGGGCTTGCTGAAGAAGTAACAACCAAGCCGAGATCCGAAGGATAACCTGGAGTTGGCAAAGGGAGGAGGAGAGGTCCTGGCAGAGAAGAGTGTGTGAAAGGGCAGAAAGGAGCAGGGTGCGCTGGAAAAGCTGAGAACAAGCTTGTAGCACTTACTGGTGCACCAAATGCACCAACTTGTTTCCACGTCTGCCTCCCTCTCTTTTCTGCTTTACCTCTGGGTGACTGTGCCCAGCCCAAGGTCTGTTCACAGAGGGTGCCTGTACTGGGCACATGGGACTGACCAAGAGGAAGGACGTGAGTATGGGCTCAAGTGGGATCCTTTGCTGGGAAGATTCCTGTTGGCAACAAGCTACATCCACTTTGTAATCTTTTCTCTCCCGAACCACACCCAAATTTCTGCTTTTAAGACATGACTATTGTAGAAACCCTGTAAAAGACATGGAAGTGCCAAGTAAGGGAGCCACATGATTTGACATATACACATGTGGGGCAATTAAGAGACAGGGCTCAGAGTCAGTCAGATGAGGAAGATGGGAAGGGAGGCTTGCTTCCGCCAGACAACCATGGACAGTCAACCTCTCTTAGCCTCAGGTTTTTTTGTTTTGCTTTGTTTTCCCCCAAGTCAGCTTGCTGCCAGGGATTTTTTTTTTTTTTTTTTTTTTGAGATGGGAGTCTTACTCTGTCACCCAGGCTGGAATGCAGTGGTGCAATCTCAGCTCACTGCAACCTCCGCCTTCTGGGTTCAAGCGATTCTCCTGCCTCAGCCTCCTGAGTGGCTGGGATTTATAGGCACCCGCCACCACGCCCAGCTAATTTTTGTATTCTTAGTAGAGATGGAGTTTCACTATGTTGGCTAGGCTGATCTCCAACTCCTGATCTCAAGTGATCCACTCGGCTCGGCCTCCCAAAATGCTGCGATTACAGGAATGAGCCACCATGCCCAGTCACACTTTTCATTCTTACTCAGTGTCTCCAGCAAACTAGGGTCTCTCTTCTGGGAAGTGTGGCCCTCTCGGGATGTGGCAAACTCTTCATCCCTTTGAGTGACAACATGTGTGGGGAAGGGACATGCCCAGGGAGTTGCCTTTGGGACTCTGGGCACCTTTTTCAGGGAGGTGAGAGTCCAGTTGTTCGTTTAGGCTTTGAAGCCAGACTATTTAAATGTGAATTCTGGCTTCTCCATTAACTAACTGTGACTTTGGGTCAGTTACAGACTCTCTTTGTGCATATCTCCTCTTCTATAAAATGCAGATATTGGGCCAGGCATGGTAGCTCATGCCTGTAATCCTGGCATTTTGGGAGGCTGAGGTGGGAGGATGGCTTGAGGCCAGCAGTTCAAGAGCAGCCTGGCCATCACAGCAAGACCCCGTCTCTATAAAAAAATTAAATAAATAAGATGCAGGTATTACCTACCTCACTGTATTGTGATGAGTGTTTGTTATAACAGCCATTGATATTTACATATTTAGTGAGAGCCTCCTATGTGCAAATAATTTTTATACATATTAGTTTTTGTTTTGTTTTATTTTGTTTTTTGAGACAGAGTCTAGCTCTGAGACCAGGCTGGAGTTCAGTGGCGCGATCTTGGCTCACTGCAACCTCCACCTCCTGGGTTCAAGTGATTCTCTTGCCTCAGCCTCCCAAGTAGCTGGGATTACAGACACGCTGCCACGCCCAGCTAATTTTTGCGTTAGTAGAGACAGGGTTTCACCATGTTGGCCAGGATGGTCTCGATCTCCTGACCTCATGATCTGCCCACCTCGGCCTCCCAAAGTGCTGGGATTATAGGTGTGAACCACCACGCCCGGCCTTATGCACTTAATCTTCACTGACAATAGTTATGAAGGAGTCCTCTAACAGATGAGGACAGTAAAGTAAAAAAAGACGAAGCAGGCCGGGCACGGTGACTCAAGCCTGTATTCCCAGCACTTTGGGAGGCCGAGGCAGGCAGATCACGAGGTCAAGAGATCGAGACCATCCTGGCCAACATGGTGAAACCCCGTCTCTACTAAAAATACAAAAA
>CAUYLG010017136.1:0-17470 GCA_963573385.1 Cacajao melanocephalus
TTATTTTTCCTTCACTGATGAAGCTTAGTTTGGCTGGATATGAAATTCTGGGTTGAAAATTCTTTTCTTTAAGGATGTTGAATGTTGGCCCCCACTCTCTTCTGGCTTGTAGGGTTTCTGCTGAGAGATCTGCTGTGATTCTGATGGGCTTCCCTTTGTGGGTAACCCGACCTTTCTCTCTGGCTGCCCTTAGCATTTTCTCCTTCATTTCAAACCGGGTGAATCTGACGATTATGTGCCTTGGGGTTGCTCTTCTTGAGGAATATCCTTGTGGTGTTCTCTGTATTTCCTGGACTTGAATATTGGCCTGTCTTGCTAGGTTGGGGAAGTTTTCCTGGATAATATCCTGAAGAGTATTTTCCAGCTTGGATTCATTCTCTTCATCACATTCAAGGACACCTATCAAACGTAGATTAGGTCTTTTCACATAGTCCCATATTTCTTGGAGACTTCGTTCATTCCTTGTTACTCTTTTCTCTAATCTTGCCTTCTCATTTTATTTCATTGAGTTGATCTTCAATCTCTGATATCCTTTCTTCTGCTTGGTCAATTCGACTGTCGAAACTTGTGCATGCTTCGCGAAGTTCTCGTGTTGTGTTTTTCAGCTCCATCAATTCATTTATGTTCCTCTCTAAGTTATCCATTCTCGTTAGCATTTCGTTAAATCTTCTTTCAAAGTTCTTAGTTTCTTTTAATTGGGTTAGTACATGTTCTTTTAGCTCACAGAAGTTTCTTATTATCCACCTTCTGAAGCCTGATTCTGTCAGTTCGTTGCACTCATTCTCCGTCAGGCCTTGTTCTCTTGCTGATGAGGAGCTGTGATCCCCTGTAGGAGGAGAGGCATTCTGATTTCGGGTGTTCTCAGACTTTTTGCACTGGTTTCTTCCCATTTTTGTGGATTTATCCACCTGTCGTCTTTGTAAGTGCCAACTTTCAGATTGGGTCTGAGTGGACGTCTGGCTTGTTGGTGAAGTTTTTTCTGTTTCTTAGTTTTCCTTTGGCGGACACCCTTTCCCCACAGAGCTAGGCCTTCCCGGGTTCAGCTGTGCTTACTGTGAAACTCTCAGTCCTCAGCGCTTCCCATTGCTGTTCTCCTTGTGGAGATAGGACCCACTAAGCCCGACTCAAAGGGCACCCAGTCCCGTATACTCTGCACTGAGAAGCGCCGTGCCGTGCCGCGTCAACCAAAAGAGTCATGCTGGCTACCCAGTGTGGCTCTTCTGCTGGGTAGCTCCCAGTTTGTGGGCAACAGAAATTCATCTGAAATTGTGGAGTCCACTTGCTCTCTGCACTTTCACTGGGAGCTACAATCCTGAGCTGTTGCGAATCCGCCATCTTGGATCTCTCTCTGCCCAGTGATGAAGTTTTTTCTGTTTCTTAGTTTTCCTTTGGCAGACGCCCCTTCCCCACAGAGCTGGACCTTCCCGGTTAGGCTGTGCTTGCTGTGAAACTCTCAGTCCTCAGTGTTTCCAATTGCTGTTCTCCTTGTGGGGATGGGACCAGCCGGGCCCGACTCACAGGGGCCCCATCCCGTATACTCCTCACCGAGAAGCGCCGCGCCGGCCAAAAGAGTTGCACTGGTGACCCATGTGGCTCCTCCGCTGGGAATCTCCCAGTCTGTGGGCAACAAAAATTCGTCTGAAAGTGCGGTGTCCACTCGCTCTCTGCGCTTTCACTGGGAGCTACATTCCTGAGCTGTTGCTAATCCATCATCTTGGATCTCTCCGAAACAGAAGATTTGATAGACTTTGAGTTAAATATAGCATAGCACCCTAAAGCATTCATTTGGTTAATTGTGAGTGGAACTATTTGAGCAAAATATCTTGTGCCTACCAGCAACTGCAGGCACAGGCAGAGAAGCTTGCACGAGTCTTTCACCGAATTTTGTCCTGAAAGTTCCCCAGAAGCTAGCACTGGTTCCCTTCCCTTGTTCCTTGTAGTCTCTGCTTTCATGGTGGAAACATTATGACAGCTGTGATTTTTTTTTTTTTTTTTTTGGCAAATGTATTTACTCAGGCAGATTTCCTGTTTTCTTTCCTTCTCAACAGACACTAGGAAACTTAGCAGAACTGTCTCTGAGTTTATTATTTCAAGGATTTAATAGATGAATCCTGGTTTATAGAACAGAGACCAGAACTTCAAAAACCTCTATTGATTGTACTATTCATGCATTCAAGTTTTTAAAGTGTAATACACTGTGTTAGAGAGACAAGATGAGTATAATCTTTGCTTTCATAGAACTTACAGCTAATTATATAGGCAGTAATTAAGCTACAAGTATGATAAAGACTGTGAATAAAAAATTCAGGATGCTGAGAAAAAATGTAATGAGAGAAGTTAACTTCAGTGTAAGGATCAGAGGAGCCTTCCTGGGGAAACTGATTTCAAACAATAAATAGAAATGAACTATGTGTACCAGATTACGGTGCTAGGAGAAGGCAGGCATCCAAACAAAAGGAGCTGTGGATCCTGGAGTGGGGAGGACATGCTAAGCTGGAGAAGTGAAAGAAGACCAGCGGCTGGAGCTTAGGAAACTGAGGAGAAGGTATAGGAGGTAAAGGTCAAGAAAAGGCAGATGATCAGCCTAATGTAGGTCATGTTAGGGAATTAAAAGTTTCATCCAAGGAGCAATGGAATATTGGTTAGCTATTGCTGTGTAACAAATCACCCCATATCTCAATGACTTAAAGCAGCAATCAGTTACAAATCACATGTTTATGGATCAGCTAGGAATGACTGATCTAAGTTGTGCTCACTTGGTCTTGGCTGTGCTCAGTTGATCTTGGCTATGCTTGGTTCATCTTGGCTATGCTCTCTCCTGTGCCTGCAGGTCAGCTGGAGCTCTGCTCTAGGCTGGGTCTGACTGCAGCATGTCGGCTGGGGAAGCTCTTGTCTGCAGATCTAATCATCTTAGGGCCAGTGTATCCAAGGAAGTTCACTTTATGAAGACAGCAGAGGCACGAATGCCAGGCAGAAGCGTGCCAGGCTGCTGTCACTCCCATCTCATTTTAGTGGCCAAAGCAAGTCACATGGTCAAGCTGAGAGTCAAGGGGCAGGAAAATAGACAACCCCTTTAGTGAGAAGACCCGAGAAGTCACTTGGTGAAGGGTAAGGGGAAAGACAGAGAGATGAAGAATTGGGGCTACTAATGTAATATATCATACCATACATGGAAAGTCAATGCAATTTTTTAGGATGGCGATTGACATGTCATCTAAGGAAATTTTCTGCAGCATCAAAAATCTTTTAGAGGGGCCTGAATATGGCTTTGTGATATGTCCTACACTTACCTATCATCCTAAAGTCTGTCCCGGATTCATAAAATGACAGAATCTTCTTAATTCTTCCATTTTATGCTTTTAAAACCATCCTCTCTCCTCCATTACTGGTAGTGAATGGTACTTTAGTTTCCATTCCTATCATCCCCTCCCCGGATTATCAAAAGTGTTCCAACTAATATCCCTTTAGTATCTCTGCCTCCAGCCCACTTCCACATTACTCCAGAGTGGCCTTTGATCCTATCTCTCCCATAAGATAGGGTTTCCCCTTCTTGGCTTGACAGTCAGGCCCTTCCTACAACGGCGCCACCTTTCCTCTCCATGTGCTCTGTCTCACATGCCCTGTGATCCAGATGTAACTGAGCCGCTCATCTTTCAGCTGCCCTCACTTGGGCATGTTTCTGTGCCCCTGCACACTTTTATTTCCTCCTGATTTTCTGTCTAGAATTTCTCTAATTGTCTATCTGGGAAAGTTCTCATCCTTCAAGATCCAACTCAATGGTTACCTTCTCTTTATTATTCCTGCCCATCTTCCAGGGAGGAAGTATTACCCTCCCTTCTCTGCTACTCTACTTAGCACTAGCCATTGTGTATTCAATTGTTTGTATCCAGTCCTGTCTCCTCTTAAATGGCTGGGGATATACACACATTTGGCTGTGTAAGAGATAAATCCTATTTATAGGAAGGAAGCATTAACATTTAATTTTATTTCCACATATTCTTGCAAGTATGCTTTAAAAAATTATATTTCTTGTACATGGTTTATAATACATTTGTGAAGAAGTACAGGAATATAATTTATGAATAATAAATAGAAATACTTATTGAAGATACAAGCTCAAAACATGTGTATACATTGGTTTTCAGAAACCACTCTTTTTTTAAATATATATTTTATTGCATTTTAGGTTTTGGGGTATATGCGAAGAACATGCAAGATTGTTTCATAGGTACATACATGACAATGTGGTTTGCTGCCTTCCTCCCCATCACCTGTATCTGGCACTTCTCCCCATGTTATCCCTCCCCAACTCCCCACCCCCCGCTGTCCCTCTCCTAGTTCCCCCCTACAGACCCCAGTGTGTGATGCTCCCCTCCCTCTCTCCATGTGTTCTTATCGTTCAACACCCACCTGTGAGTGAGAACACGTGGTGTTTGATTTTCTGTTCTTTCCAGGTTCATCCATGTGCCTACAAAGGACCCGAACTCATCCTTTTTTATGGCTGAATAGTATTCCATGGTGTATATGTGCCACATTTTCCCTGTCCAGTCTATCATCGATGGATATTTAGGTTGTTTCCAGGTCTTTGCTATTGTCAGCAGTGCTGCAATGAACATTCATGTGCATGTGTCTTTGTAATAGAACCACTCTTATACTCTATGTTCTTCTCGATAGGATGTTTCATCTTCACGACAAACCTATGGCTGGAATCTTTCCAAAAGCAGTGGCAGGGGAACTCCCACAAGGAAGTGTCTCAAACCAACCCAAGATAGCTCTGGTTGGGATTCCAAAGAAAGGAACACTAAATGCCAGAGTGATTAATCCAAAGCATTTATTAGGGGAATTTACAGAGTGGTCTGCAGGGTCCTCATGATGGACAGCAGGAGAAAGATGTTCTATGTTCTAGGTATGTCTGCAGTTAGGGCAGTTAGGGGTTGAGGTATGGAATTTAGATGAAGGTTTGAGGAATCTGACTCGGGCCGAGGCCAGTTTCTTTTGGTGTTTTGGGCAACAGTCTAGACATCTTTAACAATGCCTGGCAATGTTCATGACCAAGGATGGGATTCAAAGCTGCAGGAAAAACATGCAGCTGGCCAGCTCACAAAGTGGTCAAGGCACCCTGTGCTTCTCCTTTAGGACACAGAAAGTGGAGGGAACTGGGGAACCCTACATGGGACCTCAATATCATAACCAAACTTGAACTCATTAAGTTCATTAAGTTTTAAATGGAAGTTGATAGCTTTAAAGTACAAAGAGATTTTTATTCCAATGGGGAGCAAAACTGTCAGCCAAGTAAGCCTTCCTCCTCCCTGCCAAATCCCCTGCTATACACAAATAAAGAGCTATCGAGGAAAGATTTTATAAAATATTGTAGTTTTTCTAGACTCCTGAAAATAAATTAAACACTGGTTCTAGGTGGGTGATAAAGACATCTCTTCCAACTGTTGTGGATGAATCAAGGGTTTGTATTCCCTAGAACCAACATAAATCAAGCCTGTAGAATGAATCCCAGGGAAAGATTGACATATGTGCCTCTTCTCATGATCTATCTTAGAGCATCCGTTTATACAGAGAAAGCCCATAGTCTCTACCTCTCTGGTATAAACATAGTTGGGAGGAAGAACATGGATTTAAGACATTAGCCATGCAAATAATCCTAATTTAAGAGACTCTCTTCTCATTTTCAGGCCAGTAGGTTGACGTCCTCTTTTATGATTGCCGGAAACAGAAGTGATCACTTAAGTGACCTTGTCACTAGGACACGATGACTCTTACTACATTTAATAGCGAGAGCTGACTGCCCCAGAAACATAGATTTTTTCTGACAACAACAATAATGGTTAAGCTTTTCTAAATATACACAGTGTCCTGGGCTCTCTCTTACTAGCATTATCAAGCTTACTCTGTACAATATCCCTGGCACAGATGCTTTCATTATTCCCACTTTATAGATCAGAAAACTCAAAGATTGGGTGGCTTGTCCCAGGCTATACAACTAGTCAGTGGCTGAGCAAGAATTAACACCCAAGTGTGTCTCAACCTACCATGAACATTTTTAACCATTTTGCTACTGTAGCTCGAAAAATAAATCAATTAATCTGCGTGAAGGGGCTGATTAAGGATTTTAAGAATGTTAGTCAGTCACACTGTCTCCTGGAGGGAGGGAGAATGTGGCACGCTAGTCAGGGCAAGGAATTGAATAGGAAATCTGGAGATCCAAGTTGGCTCTGGCTCTGCACCTGCTCTTGCCTGGACAAGTGCTCTAAATCCTACTCCAGCCAATTCCTTGACACCTATGATGACCACAAAGTGGCAGTGGACGCTGTGTCCTGAAACCCACACCACACCAAGGTCTTCATGTCCTGCAGCTCCAACTGGACAGTGAAGATCTGGGACCACACCATCAAGACCCTGATGTTCATCTATGACCTGAACTCAGCCATGGGCGATGTGGAGTGGGCACTATACTTTTCTACTGTGTTTGCAGAAGTCACCACAGGTGGGAAGGCCCATGTGTTTGACTTGGCCATCAACAAGTATGAGGCCATCTGCAACCAACCTGTGATGGTCAAAAAGAAGAACAAGATCACTCACATACAGTTCAGTCCCATCCATCCCATCATCATCGTGGGCGATGACTGCAGGCACATCATCTGCCTCAAGCTCTCACCCAATTTAACCAAGATGCCAAAGGAAAAGAAGGGGCAGGACATGAAGAAGGGTCCAGCTGTGGAGATTGTGAAACTGGACAAACGGCTGAACCTGGTGAGGGAAGGGAAAACCAAGACCTGAGGGCTCGAATTGCTTGAATCCAGTACTCATAGTGCTTGACCCTGGTACCAAGCCCAGCCTTAGCACCCAGCATGTGACCCCACCCTTGATCAGGTCCCAGCATTTGCCCTTCTTATTCTGCTCCTTAAAGTCCCAGCACTTTACCCCAGGAATTGACCTTCAACCATTACCCCTCTAACTTTGCACAAATAAACCTGTCTGGAAACCCCACCCCCCAAAAAAAGAATTTTTCCCAGCTGTAAAATTCTAAAATAATATGAAAACGTGAAATATTATGCAACGTATTGTGAAATCAAAGAACAATGTCTCTGTGTGGTAGTCACAGTTTCAGGAGCCTCATGCCTCAGCCTCCCATGTAGGGAACCAGATACTCAAGGTTACCCATATAGATCACATGCCCCCAAGACAAACACTGCTGTGTCCCCACCATCAGACAGTTGGAAACCCTTTCAGAAAATAGAGTAATGACATTGGTCACAATGAGGATCCAGGGCACATGTGACTTCCTGCTGTTTTCTCCTTGCCAGATGTGGAAACAAACGTCTTAACATGGGGAAATTTTGGTAATAGCCGAAGATGACTATTGTAGCTTTTTTCAGCAACAAGGACTCATTTTTAGAAAAGAAAAAAATAAAAAAGATTGTGTAATGGGTAAGTGGAAATTCACAAGCAGGCAGCCAACACACACACTAGATGCTTCTCTCTGCTGTAGAAAATAATAAATTCCAGATTAAATACCAGTTTTATTATGTTCCCAGATGGCAGGACATCTTTATGAAGTTTAAATTTTTTAACAAATTATGTATCGAATAAACATTTCTAGAGAGTGTTTCATGAAACAGAACAAAGCTAAGAAGTCTTGATAGAGTATTTAATGTAAAGGGAGTGGCATGAACAAAGGTTATTCATTAGTAGGAGGGAAATGGAAAAATAAGAACTGATGAAGGTCATGCGCATGAGAGTAGTTCCCCTCAACATGCAGGATTCTGCCTTTGTCCTCACATGGCCTTTTCTCTATGCTCACATGTCCTTGGTGTCTCTTCTTCTTATCAGGACAACAGTCCTATTAGATTGGGGCCCCAATCTACCTTAATCACTTCTTTAAAGACCGAGGTGGTGGAGGAAATGGGAAAGTGGTGGCCAGAGTCCAAGTTCTGGAGCTCTATCATCCCCATAGTGGCTATAACAATAATAATTGTTAATAATGTTACATTATACACTAGAAAATGGCTAAGACAGTGGATATTAAATCTTCTCATTGCACAAAAATGATAACTATGTTAAGTGATGAATATGTTAATAAAAGTGATCTAAACATTTCACACTATAAATATATATATATATATCAAAATATCACAGTGCATGCAGTAAATATATACTACTTTTATTTGTCAATTATCCCTTAATGAAGTCTGTATCAAGGGGACCTTATTTCCTTACATTCTGAGATACTGAGGATTGGGGCTTCAGCATACGGATTTTGGGAGAACACAATTCAGCCGGAATATGGCACCATCCTGCTTACTTGGAACTTCTCTTCTAAGCGCTGGCCTCATATTTTCTGTTACTCACTGAAAATGTACCTTATTTAACAAATTCATTCAGTTATTCAACAAATGATATTTTGAGCAGTCTTTTTGTGGCTGCCATTGTTTTAGACGTTGGGGATGCAGTGGTGAAGGAAGCAGATGAAAACCCCTGCCTTCATGGAATTGAATTCTAACAGCAAGAGGCAGACAAAATAATAGGTTAAATTAAATGTATAATTTGATAGATGATAAAAAGTGCTTAGGAGGGAAGGAGGATAGAGAGGGCTGGGGCAAGAGTGGCAACCATAAAAATGATCATCGGTGAAGGTCTCGCAGAGAAGGTGAAATGATGGTGGACTCTGAATTAAGACTGAAGAAGGTAAGAGAACAAGATTTAGAATTGGGGTTTGAGATCCTTGCAATAAATGCAGGAGGGGATTTTTTTTTAAGTGGGGAGTGGGATGCCTGATAGAAAGCTTAGCTGAGAAGTTAATCTGGAGATACTAGTTCTCAGGTTCAAGTTTTTGCAGCCTCAAGTCCAACATGCCAAAACTGAAACTTGTCACCTGTGGAAACAGCACACTTTCTTTCATTCAACGATTCTTTGTGTGCCCAGGCTGGGCCCAGGCCAGGTACTCACTGTGTGCCTGTTGGATGGACAAATCAGCACCTGCTCTGGGCTCTGGGAAAACAAGGACTAATAAGAAAGAGTTCCTCCCTAAAGAAGCAAACATCTTCAGGGCAAAGACAGTATCTTAGACTGGATTCCCCAGACACAGTCTCTGAGACAAGGGTTTGGATCAAGTTGCTAATTTAGGAAGTGAAGAGAAATACTGGTAGGGGTGTGAGGGGGTGAGATAGAAAAGATAGACAGCCAATTAAAAGGGGCATTATTAAGCCAGCTAGTGTTGTGGCCAACTGGAGCTTTATTAACCCAGAGAAACTCCAGGAGCCATAGAGTCACAGCTCAGAATTACTCAGCCCAAGGGTGAGAGAGTGGAGGCATTTACACACCAACCCCACCAGGTTTGGTTGAGGCCTCATCCTGGAAGGCATTGGTTTCCTGAGCTCCAGTAGCAAGAGAAAGTCCTCAGGCAGCAGAAGATGTGCACTGAGAGGATAACTGGAGAGTGGGACATGGGTGTGACACCTATAGTCTTGCACTCAAACCCTGATCTATGGGACTGTACCTGGGGGAATCCAGTCTCAGACCTACGAATGGGTGAAAAAGCAAATACAATGTAATGTGGCAAGTTGTTGGCAGAGCTCAGCTGTTATGGACTATATTGAGTTAGCCTTGGGACCTAACATGTGACTTGGCTCAGTCTACATATAAACAAACATTTGTTAAATAAATGGACAAAGTGCTACAGGAAACACAAAGGAGAGAACAACTATTTCCCCAACACTTTCGCCACAGATGCTGACTAGTGCTTTCCCTTTCCCTTCTCTTCCCATTCAGACCACACAGCCCGGCCTCCTCTGCAGGTAGGTGGGGCCACAGGACTGAGTACTAGTCAATGGGATGTGGTCAGAAGGGATATCCCCACTTGCAGGCCTGGCCCACTAAACCCTCCCAAGCACAACCCTCATGACTTCTCATCTGGCTGAACGGAGCAATTTCTGAGGCCTAGAGGAGGACTCAGCCAGGAGATAGAAGGACAGCAAGTCCCCAAGCTTGTTACTTGAAGGAGAAAGTTGGAACAGTTGTGTTGAGTGCTTGTTGAGAAAGAAGTCAACCTACTTGGTTAGACCACTGAACTTCAGGAACTGTTTGTTATAGCAACTAGCCTACCCTCATTCTGTGGATGCCCTGTATATATGTTTGAATGAATGCTGATGGGAAGAGATTGTCCATTTCACCCTACTCAAAGTTGGCAGTGCTAGCAGAAATGCCTGAAGTTGGTGCATTCCTGACAATAGCAGAAGAGAGAGGTGAAATGACATGAGTAACCAATTTCATTTCATTCCTAGGGTTGCTCAAGACCAGCCCTGCTATCAGCCCTATAAGCAGAGCCTGTATTATTGAAATTTCTCCTGCATAAGTGTGTGCCTGTTTCCTTTTATCCCAATATAAATGGAAAAAATTTGGCCTCCTGTCTGCATAAAATTACCTCTCATGCACCTGATGGTTATTATTAAGTTATTTCCTTCACCTTTTCTCCCAAGTTCTCATTTTATTTCATAAGTCAATATGGAAACTAGCTTTGCAATTTCAGATCCTTGGAAAATTAAGCAGCTTTGCAATGAATCAGCATTGTAGGAAAACCAGTAGCTGAGGCTGAGCCGATAGAAAGTGAGCAGTTTCTTTCAGAACCAGCTAGCTGATCTTCCTTGCCTCCCTCTGGAAGGAGGGAGGCTGAGGCAGGCCACAGCCCAGAGATTTCTAAGAGGAAGACTAGAGCTTCTAGAGGGATGTATTGGGCACTGACTTTGTGCCAGGCACTTTATACTCTTTTCATCTTAGTTGATTCTGGCAACTATTCTATGAGTACGTATTATTATTGTCATTCAACAGACAAGAAAACGAAGAAACAAACAGATGGAATCACCTACAGAAAGGCACACTACTAATATGTTATGGGAGTCACAACTGGAACCCAATACTGCTTATTTCCGCTATGACATCGTCTTGCTGTCTTGAGCTAGTTGCATACTGTTATGGGTTGAATCGTGTCCCCGCAAAAGATACTAATGTCCTAACTGAGTAAGTGTGAATGAGTACTCTAGAAATAGAGTATCACAGATGATCAGGATGAGGTCATTAGGGTGGGCCTTAGTCCAAGGTAACTGGTGTCCTTATAAAAAGAAATTTGAGCCATGTATGGTGGATCAGGCCTATCATCCCAGCACTCTGCGAGGCCAAGGCAGGAGGATTGCTTTAGCCTAGGAGTTTGAGACCAGCCTGGGAAACATAGAGAGACCCTGTGTGTACCAAAAACAAAAAAATTAGCCAGGCATGGTGGCACGTGCCTGTGGTTTCAGCTACTCAGGAAGCTGAAGTGGAAGGATTGCTTGGGCCCTGGGATGTCAAGACTGCAGTGAGCTGACATTGCAGCACTGCATGTCATCCTAGGTGACAGCAAGGCTTTGTCTCAAAGAAAAAGAAAAGGAGAGAAAGAACGGGAGAAAGAACAAATGAAAGAATGAAAGAAGGGAGGGAGGGAGGAAGGAAGGAAAGAAGGCAGGCAGGCAGGCAGGCATTTGGACAAAGACACATGCAGCTAAAAGAGGATGTGAAGATATAGGGAGAAGATGGTCATCTACAAGCCAAGGAATGCCTGCAGCTACCAGAAGCTAGGAAGAGAGGCATGGAACACACCCTTGCTCACAGTTCTGAGAAGGAACCAAACCTGTCAGCAGCTTGATTTTGAATTTCTAACCTCCTGAACTATAAACCAATAAATTTTTGTTATTAAAGCCACCCAGGTTGTGGTACTTCATTATGGCAGATACAGGAAATGAATGCACTTACTACAGTGGAGTCTCAATTTTCTCATCTGCGTAGTGGGAAAAGGAGCAATATCTCTTTGGTAAGCTTTAAGGTCTGTTGAATGAGATAATACATGCACCGTGTCCAGAAGAGCTCAATAAATAAGAGGTTACTAGTAACCTTATTCTACAGGAAAAATTCCCCCTCTGACACTGCAGAAAAAGCCACCACTGGTTTTGTTTTCTTCTATCTTTGGGAGAACATTTTCTTACTCTCTGGGGCTGCCTATTTTTTCTATGGAATTTCTTTAACAATGTAGGATTAACCAACAAAATGAGAATAACATTATTTATCTGACAGGTTTAGGTAAGAAATAAAACAAAGCATATATATTAAGATTTTTAGCAAAAGGTCACATTCTGTTCAGCTGTGAAGAAACAAGATTACTGGACCCCAGGGTTCTATGTTTTGCTGATGAAATGTTTATGACGCTGTGACCCCAGTGTCCAGCCTCAGAGTAGGGTCTTGCTCCAAGAGACACAGTCCAGCCACCAAAAGGTATTTCCAGTATAACCCAAATTCTTTCCTTTGTTTCTCCAGTGAAGGAAAATCCTTTTTTCCAGTCTTCTGAAGCCTTCCTTTCTGGTCCCACATTCTGCAGCCTGTTTCCTGGCTTCCAGCTGCCAGATTCTCCAAAACACACCACCTTCTGCCTTTTCCACTGTTCTTCCCTCTCTCTCTTGCCTCCTTTCCTCCCCATCCACATATATTTTCCTTTCCCTGTTCCCGTCATGTATGATAGAAGTTAAACAAGCCACCAGGCAAAGGTGGAAGAAGGGAGAACACCCCACCCTCTTTAGCAGCAAGAGGAAGAGGGAACACTGAGAACACTTGTGTGTTCATAATTTTTGTTCTATTACAAGGAATGGGTGCCTCTCAAGCTACAAGGTGGGGCAAGGCTATTTTGATGAAAGGAACAATGTCAAAATCACAGTCAGTATGATCTGAATTTCAATCCCAAATCTGACAAACGCCTACTGCGCATGCATTTAACTTCTTGGAACCTCTGCAAAATGAGGATACAAATGCACATTTCACAAGGTAGGCTGAGGATCAAATGAGATAGCAAGTGTAAGTCGCTCATGTTATCTCACCATAGTGAACAAGAAAAGACTCAGAGGGGAGCCACAGAGTGCAAATTTTTTAGACCACACATGCATGTACCAAACTGCCCACAAGGAAAGAGGGAGTTTCCCCCACTCAATATTAAACAAAAACAAGTAGGCTTCACTCTGATTGAATCAATTTGGGTCACTTGCCCACATCTGGAACACACAGTGTTACTGGGAGAAAGCTTTGCCTTGACTGGCTCTGGCTGGGTTCCTGCCATCCCTGGGCCATCATTAAGATTGTCGTAGTCCAATGAGGGTCCGGCCCTGGGGTGGGGGTGTGCTAATAGAGAAGGGAAGGGACAGTAAATAGAATTCTCCCTACACTTCCCTCTGGTCAGTGAGGTGCCCTCACCCTCCCTGTTTGATTTTCATGCAGTATGAGTTGGAGCACAGTGTTAATTCCAGATCTGAAAGGCTGTTTAGAAAGTTGTGTATCTAATCAGCAGGGAGGTCAGCTATTTACAAGCTAACAAAGAAACTGTTTCTTTCCCATCCAGATCTGATAAGTCTTCCAAAGGAAGCTTCTCTGGGTCCCTAAGTCTTTCTCCACAGTTCAACCCTGCTTGTGACAAGCAGAAAAGTCCCACCATGAGTGACAATAGAGACTCATATTTATAAACTACTTTGCAATTTGCAAAAGGCTTTCAATTCTGCTATCCCAGTTCATCAATGAGGGATGCTGGGGAAGATGTTGGTTTGTGGATTTCAGAACCACATTGTACTAAGGATAGAAAGAAAGGACTCTGAGGATGTGAGGTTCTGTGAGGCCAGGGTGGTTAAGGCTTGCAAGGAGTGTGGGGTTTGGTAGTTAGTTATAAGGGATATTATAGTTTCTGTCTACCCATTAGCCATGTCTCCTTTTGAGAATAGACCACATGTCTTCCTTCGGAGTATCCAGTATCCCTACAGAATATAGCCTTGGATCTTAGTAGAATTGTTCGCCAAGACGTGATTCCTGCTGGCCCCAAATGACCCCTGACCTATGAAAGTCCATCTAGGTTCTCACCCTTTCTGGAATATGAATTTTGGTTAGAAACACAGCCAGAAAAGGGCATTCCAAAAATCCCTGACCTTGGCTCTGAAGGAGCCAGCTTTCCCCATGAGCTTCCTGAGCTTTAATCAGATTCCATGAATAAGTACAGGACATGGCACATGTAGTGGGCACTGAGCTAAATGGTCTCTGGCTGTTTTCTCCTGGTAAATATCAGCCAGGCAGAGATGCATATTCCCATTAATGACATGAATGGAAAACAAACAAATAAATACCTTGAGATATTAAATGACTTAACCACTATCACTCAGCTGATACGTGCAAGGCCAGAGCTCTCCTCCGACCAACATGACTTCCCTAGGCTTTTATTTTCTAATACTATCTCTAACACCTGCATCTGTCTTACAAATTTTCACTCTCCCTGGGGCTCACAGCCTTCCCCATCCTAAAGGTGGGGACCAATGGTTTTTCATCCTCCACAGAGGGACATTAGTGTCAGACACACGGATGGAACTTGATCAACACTTCTCGAATGAATAAGTACGTACATGCAGGATCGGTTGACTAAATATGTGAAAGGAATTCTGTTAAAATATTTTAATTGATATTCACATATCATAAAAATCACCATTTGACAACAGCTGCTGGAGAGGATGTGGAGAAATAGGAACACTTTTACACCGTTGGTGGAAGTGTAAATTAGTCCACCATTGTGGAAGACTGTGTGGTGATTCCTCAAGGACCTAGAAATAGAAATTCCATTTGACCCAGCAATCCCCTTACTGGGTATATACCCAGAGGATTATAAATTGTTCTATTATAAAGACACATGCACACGTATGTTCATTACGGCACTGTTTACAATAGCAAACACCTGGAACCAACCCAAATGCCCATCAATGATAGACTGGACAAAGAAAATCTGGCACATATACACCATGGAATACTAGGCAGCCATAAAAAACAATGAGTTCGTGTCCTTTGTAGGGACATGGATGAGTCTTGAAACCATCATTCTCAGCAAACTGACACAAGAATTGAAAATCAAAAAGTGCATGTTCTCACTCACAGGCAGGTGTTGAACAATGAGAGTACATGGACACAGGGAGGGGAGCATCACACACTGGGGTCTGTTGGAGGGGGATAGGGGAGGGACAGCAGGGGGTGGGAAGGTTGGGAAGGGATAACGGGGAGAAATGCCAGATATAGGTGACTGGGGGATGGAGACAGCAAACCATATTGCCATGTAAGTACCTACGCAACAACCCTGCATGATCTGCACATGTGCCCCAGAACCTAAAGTACAATTAAAAAAAAAAAATCACCACTTGAAAACATTTCAGTGTTTTTTAGTACATTTACAAGTTCATGCAGCCATTACCACTATCTAATTCCAGAACATTTTTATTACTGTTGAATCGTAAGGGTTCTTTGTACATTCTGGATGTTAGACTCTTCTCAGATACATACTTGCAAATAATTTTCCCATTCTGTGGGTTTGTCTTTTCACCTTGTTGATAGCTTTCTTTGACACACACAAGTTTTTCATTTTGATGAGGTCCATTCACCCATTTTTGCTGTTGCTGCATATGCTTTGGTGTTATAAATAAGAAAACATTGCCTAGTCCAAGGTCACAAGGATTTACACCTATGTTTTTGTCTAAGAGATTTATAAACTGCAGTTCTTACATTTAGGTCTTTGATCCATTTGAGTTAATTTTTACGTGGGGTGAAGTAAGAGTCCAACTTCATTCTTTTACATGTGGAAATGAGAGTTGTCCCAGCACCATTTGTTGAAAAGACTATTCTTTACTCGTTGAATGGTCTTGGCACTCCGGGTAAACATCAGTTGGCCATAGATGTATTGGCTTATTCTAGAGTCACAGTTCTATTAGGTTGATTTATATGCTTATCCTGTATCAGTTCCACACTGTTTGTAATACTCTAGCTTTGTATCATGTTTTGAAGTAAGAAAAAATTGCATTCTTTTTCAGGAGTTTTTTGGCTCTTGCATTTCTACTTGAACATTATCTTGTTTAAATCTTTTAAAAAAGCGGTTGGAATTTGATATTGCGTTGAATCTTTGGGTCAACGTGTGGGAATACTGCTATCTGAATAATATTAAGTCTTTCCATTCATGAGCATGGGTTATCTTTTCATTTATTTAGGTTTTCTTTAATTTCTTTCAATGATATTTAGTCAATCAGTATACAAATCTTGTACTTCATTTGTTAAATTTATTCCTAAGTACATTTATGTTATTATAAATGACATTTTCTGTTTCATTATTTATTTTTCATTTCCAGTGTACAGAAATATAATTGATTTTGTATTGTTTTGTATCTTTCAAACTTATTAGCTCTAATAGTTTTTATGGATTTTGTATAAATCAATGTAGTTTTGCTTCTTCATTACCAATCTAGATGCTTTTTATTGCTTTTTCTTGCCCATTTTCCTGGTTAGAACTGGCAGTAAAATGTTGAATAGAAGTGGTGAGACCAAACATCCTTATTTTATTCCTGATCTTAGGAAGAAAGCTTTTAGTCTTTCACTATTAATTATGTTATTAACTGGATTTTTCAAAGATATCCTCAATCATTATCTAATGAGATAATCATTATGTTTTTGTCCTTTATTCTGTTAATTTGTTGTATTACATTGATTGGTTTTCATATGTTGTACTAACCTTAAACTCCTGGAATAAATTTCACTCAGGTTAGTCATGGAAGCTCACACCTGTAATTCTAGCACTTTTAGAGGTTGAAGCAAGAAGACTGCTAGAGACCAGGAGTTCAAGACCAGCCTGAGCAACATAGTGAGACTCTATCTTTACAAAAAATAAAAATAAAAATTCAGTTATAATAGTAATATATTTTTGTATGCCACAATCATTTTTGTTTGCTGCTAGCTGCTGGCATTCAGTTTCTTATGATTTTATTCAAGATTTTGTGTTCATATTCATAAGGGAGACAGGTCTGTGGTTTTCTTTTTTGTGATGATTTTGCCTTCTCTTGGCATCAGTGTAATATTGGTCTCATAGAATAAGTGAGGAAGTATTTCCTCCTCTTACACACTTTGGTAGGATTGGTGTTAGTTCTCCTTTAAACATTTGGTGGAATTCACCAGTGAAGCCATCTGGTTCTGGACTTTTTTCTCTGGAAAGATTTTATAAAATTACTAACTCTGTCTCTTTGTTATTGTTCTTCTCAGATTTTCTGTTTTACCTTGAGTCAGTTTTAGCAGTTTCTGTGTTTCTAGGAATGGTTTTATTTCATCTTATTTGTCTAATTTGTTAGGGTACCATTGTTTATACTTTTATTTTACAATTTTTTTTTTGAGAACTGCTTTCACTGCATACTATTTTTTTTTTAGGTTTTGTTTTAGGTTTTGGGGTACATGGGAAGAACATGCGAGATTGTTGCATAGGTACATACATGGCAATGTGGTTTGCTGCCTTCCTCCCCATCACCTATATCTGGCATTTCTCCCCAAGTTATCCCTCCCCAACTTGCCACCCCACGCTGTCCCTCCCCTAGTTCCCCACCACAGACCC
>CAUYLG010017138.1:0-14186 GCA_963573385.1 Cacajao melanocephalus
CAGAGGCCTCCTGTGGCCTTCCACAGTTTACTGTTCTGATTTCTTTTGTACATATAACCAGTTTATGTAGGCACTCTGTTAAGTCCTCTCTCCTTTGCTGCTTCCCCAAACAAAGATGAGATTTGGGTGGAGACACAGCCAAACTATATCAATACTTTTGAGGCAGAGATGCATTAGCTGATGAATAAGAACCTATAAACCCCTGTAATCAATATAAATTTGGTAGCTTGCCCAAGGTTGACACAAAAAGGAAAAGTAACAATAAATTATATTCAACAATAATTTGGTTAAATATGAAAGCCTGTTTTATTTAATACTAAAAGGAAATTACTGGAATTTCCTAATTTAATTAAAATTTTATTGTGTTATTAAGCTTTAAAAAAATTAATGAACTGAACTAAATTGTAAAATTGAGTTAAAACTGTTATTATTGTAACAGAAAATAACATGTGACTGGAGTATTTCTCATGCTAATGATAGATATATTTTAAACGAGATATATGGTTTAAATCATCTTTTAAGTGAGGCTAATGCTCTTTATTTTTCCTAATATCACTATAGAATGTTTAACTCATTTATACATTGTGAGCAAGAAACATTACAATAACTGCTTGTGAAAATACAGTTGTAACATTAGTGGAAACTAAACATGAATCATTTCTATATGACACAAAATACATAAAATGAATAAATGCTAGTTCTTAAATCTCTAACTATGTTTTATTTAATATACATGAACTCAGACTTCCATTTGATCACATATGTATACATTCACACTAGAGAGAGAAAGAGTGATTCTTAAATAAAAGTTGTATACAATTAAAAAATATAATAGTTTCATAAATACCTTAGGGGTTAAGTGTATTGGTAAGGTGACCAGAGTGTTAGTATCAGAACATGGAACTCATCCTAAGTTTTTGGTCTTGTTACTGGAAGTCAACACAGTATATCACTGTTGTCAATCCTAGCATTCCTTTATGTGTGAGTTTACAACTATCTTTTTTATGCATATGAGTCAGTTGATTGGCCCCAAAGTCAGCTTCAATCTTGCAACAGAGGGTGTGATACTCATGTCATTTACAGGAAGAATAATAAAAGTCAGATCTACCACTATATTTGTGCTTAGATTTAATAAGGCTGCTAACTTGACCTTACGTCTGTAATGGTACAAATGAATCCTGATGGACTTCAAACAATGAAAATCCCTTGACAATGGACATTCTTTTTTTATTATTATATTTTAAGTTCTGGGGTGCATGTGCAGATCATGCAGGATTGTTACATAGGTATACACATGCCATGATGGTTTGCTGCATCCATTCCCCTATCATCTACATTAGGTATTTCTCCTAATGTTATCTCTCCCTAATCCTCCACCCCTTGCTATCCCTCCCTTATCTCCCCCACCCCCAACAGGGCCTGGTGTGTGATGTTCCCCTCCTTGTGTCCATGTGTTCAACACCCACTTATGAGTGAAAACATGCGGTGTTTAATTTTTTGTTCTTGTGTCGGGTTGCTAAGAATGATGGTTTCCAGAACATGAACTCATCCTTTTTTATGGCTGCATAGTGTTCCATGGTGTATATTTGTCACATTTTCTTTATCCAGTCTATCATTGATGGGCTTTTGGGTTGACTCTAAGTCTTTGCTATTGTAAACAGTGCCACACTGAACATCTGTGTGCGTGTGTCTTTATAGTAGAATGATTTATAATCCTTTGGGTATATAGCCAGTAATGGGATTGCTGGGTCAAATGGAATTTCTATGTCTAGATCCTTGAAGAATGCCACAATGTCTTCCGTAATGGTCAAACTAATTTACACTCCCACCAATAGTGTAAAAGTGTTTCTATTTCTCCACATCCTCTCCAGCATCTATTGTTTCTAGATCTTTTAATGATCGCCATTCTAACTGGCATGAGATGATATCTCAATGTGGTTTTGATTTGCATTTCTCTAATGACCAGTGATGATAAGCTTTTTTTAATGCTTGTTTGCTGCATAAATGTCTTGTTTTGAAAAGTGTCTGTTCATATCCTTCGCCCACTTTTTGATGAGTTTCTTTTTTTTTGTCTTGTAAATATGTTTTAGTTGTTTGTAGATTCTGGATATTAGCCTTTTGTCAGATGGGTAGGTTGCAAAAATGTTTTCCCATTCTGTTGGTTGCTGGTTCATTCTAATGATAGTTTCTTTTGCTATGCAGAAGCTCTTAAGTTTAATTAGATCTCATTTGTCAAGTTTGGCTTTTGTTGTCTTTTTTTTTTTTTTTTGGTGTTTCAGTCATGAAGTCCTTGCCTATGCCTATATGACTATGACACTACTAACAGGAGCAGGTCTCCTCTTCTGGAGTTAATTCTGACCTCACTGTTTGTTTAAGTACCTTTCTATAGTCAAGTTGGGAGTTGGAGACTTTTCCACTGTTTTCTCAGTAGTAAAATGAAATTACTAGATACTTTATAAATAGAAGCAAATTCTATAATTATTATATATGTATATTTTTCTCAAATCAGTATTCTTTCTCTCTCAATGGATATTTGCAGACTATGCATCTGACAAAGGTCTAATAACCAGAATCCACAATGACCTTAAACAAATCAACAAATAATCCCTTTTAAAAATGGTCTAAGGACATGAACAGATACTTCTCAAAAGACATACAAATGACTAGTAAATACATGAAAAAAAAGTTCATTACTACTAATCATCAGAGAAATGCAAATCAAAACCATAATGCAATACTATCTCACATCAGTCAGAATGACTGTTATTAAAAGTCAAAAAATAGCAGATGCTGGTAAGGCTGTGGAGAAGAGGGAACACTCATACACTGCTGGTGGGAATGTAAATTAGTTCACCCACTGTGGAAAGAAGTTTGGAGATTGCTCAAAGACCTTAAAACAGAGCTACCATGTGACATAGCAATATTATTGCCAGGTATAAACCCAAAGGAAAATGGATCATTTTACCAAAAAGACAAATACTCAATGTTCATTGCCATGCTATTCACAATAACAAAGGCATAGAATAAACAGTTACTCAGCAATGAGGGATTTAATGAGGGATTAAACAAAGAAACTGTAGTATATACACATTATGAAATATTACACAACCATAAACACACACACACACACACACACACACAATCATGTCCTTTGTAGAAACATGGGTTGGGCTGGAGGCTACAATCCTAAGAAATTAATGCAGGAACAGAAAACCAAATACTGCATGTTCTCACTTAAAAGTGGGAACTAAACACTGAGCACCTATGGACATAAACATGGGAATAATAGACACTGCAGACTACTAGAGGGAGGAAGGTCAAAAACCTACTTATTGGGTACTCTGCTGACTACCTGAGAGCAATATACCTATGTAAAAAACCTGCACATGTACTCCCTGTATCTAAAGATTTTAATTTTTTTTTAACCGTGGTAGATAAGGTTTTTTGGTCTTCATAGACGTTATCAAATTTATCCTAGCTACACACTCACACACATGCATATATCCATAAGTTTATGTATACATATGTAAATATTACAGATATGTACAGATATGTATATAGACAGATAGGTATTACTTTACACTTCTATCAGCAGCAAAAATTACCCATGTTGCTTTCGTCATCAAGAATATTATATTTTAAAAAGATCAAAATATTACAGGTCAATTTTTAGGACTAAATTTCTATCTCTTTATGGTTTAGCCATTCCATTTTTCACTACTAAAGATCTCCTGCCTCACCCTACCCCTTATGGTGGCATTTTACTTCTTTTTTTTTTTTTTTTTAACACTTATCTGTTGGTGTTTTACATTTTCTTTCAGCAGAAACATTCATATTATTTTCTTGTTCTTTTTTTTTTTTGGACAGAAGCTTGCTCTGTTGCCCAGGCTGGAGTACAGTGGCACAATCTCGGCTCACTGCAACCTCTGCCTCCAGGGTTCAAGTGATTCTCCTCCCTCAGCCTCCCAAGTAGCTTGGATTACAGGCACACACCACCAAGCCCAGCTAATTGTTTTTTCTTTTGTATTTTTAGTAGAGATGGGGGTTTCACCATATTTGTCAGGCTGGTCTTGAACTCCTGACCTCATGATCTGCCCAACTTGGCCTCCCAATGTGCTGGGAATACAGGTGTGAGCCACCGCACCCAGCCTTATTTTCTTAAGTGATATTTTTGGAGTGAAGTTAGTTTATATCACAGTGATTTGAGAATATAATTAATATTGTGATGTTTATACTTCAGTTGTGACACATATTAGGTATGATTATCTGTTTTGTTCTCTGATAGAGTCAGCTTTCCTTTATTCTGGGTTATAGCACCCCTATTTTTCCCATCACCATCCATCTAGTTGTAAGTTGTAGCATATGGCTGAGACTTAACTTCACTAGTATAATCATTTTGTGGCCATGATAATTCTGTTGATGAGTAAGTGTCATAAAAAGATTCAATTAGGCTGTAACCTTGGGATTTTGTTTGATGTTTTAAAGAAAGTGCTGCTGTTAACTGCCTCTTGAAAAGATGGTGGCCAAGTTGCCCACATCTCTTCACCATGAAGTCAGTGATGAAAAGAATCCATCACATACAGAAAGAACAAAAGAAACACACACAAATACACACACACACACACACACACACACACACACACACACACACGGAGTGATCATTTTTACTCCATTTATATACCAAATAAGGCTTAGTGATACTAGAAATTAAGTGTTTGCTAAATCAAGCAAAAAAGTTTAAGTATTTGAATGTTTGAATTTTAATTTGATTTCTAAAGTAAATTTATGAACCCATAGATATTTGGGTATTAGTAAAGTAGCTTAGGGAAAATATTTATCCATGTAGCAATGGCCAACAAATATTAGCTTTGTATTATTACCACTATAAAAAAAATATTTGTTTACTTTTGCTGACATTATAAATTTTATGTGTCTAAATATTAGATTATTTTCCACATTAAAACTTTTCATTGAAAGTTTTTATTGAAAATTTTAAATAATTTGAAACATATTTTGGAGTATGAGATAAGGGTAAAATGATCAATTTATTAAATATTTTTTATGCATTTCTTTTTTTTTTTCTTTTGAGACAGAGTCTTGCTCTGTCACCCAGGCTGGAGTTCAGTGACATAATGATAGCTCACTATAGCCTTGATCTTTTTGGCTTAAGTGATCCTTCCACCTCTGCCTCCCAAATAGCTGGGACCACAACCACACGCCAGTATACCTGACTAATATTTTTATTTTATTTTATTTTGATAGAGTCAGAGTCTCCCTGTGTTGCCGAGGATGGTCTGGACTACTGGGCTCAAGCAATACTCCCACCTCAGCCTCCCAAAGCTTTGGGATTAAAGGCACGGCACCTAGCCTACAATTCTTGGATAGTCTTTTCTTATCACCAGATTTGGAAAGCTACTTTAATTACATTCCCTATATATATTTTCAAACACTTCCTTGACTTTCTTCTATGTTCAACTAATTTATTTTGAGAAAGTGTCATTAGTTTTTAATTTTTGTAATCTTAACTTAAAATATGGAAATCACTGACCTTCTTGGGTAAACAAAGTTTCAAAAAATTTCTTCACTTTTGAATTATGCATTTATTTGTAGTATTAAATTCTACCTTCATTTTCTTCTCTGATTTATTTGACTTTATTTGCATGTATTTGTAATTTATAATAATTTTAAATATTTAGATTTAGAATTTTTGATTTTTTACCTTAAAATATGTTCTCAGTTTTTTTTCTTTTGAACCTTTGTCTAGCTATTCCACTTTACGGTCATATAATGATTTGTTTAACTATTCTTATTGCTGAATATATCACTTGTTCAAAGCCATTTTCAATTACAAAAAGTCTAATAATACTAAGAAATTGCTTAAATATATAAGAAGTTTATAGAAATAGAATTGTTAGGGCATTGTCTTTACATACCTGAAATTTGGGTAGGTATAACAACAGATTCTATTGCCACAAATAATGTTTTGTGTGTTGGTTTTCCTACATCCTTACAAGAGAGTGTGATCAAACTTTTACGTTCTGGCACTGTTAATGAAAGTGGTATCACTGTCATTTTAATTTGTGTTTCCTTTAATATATATGGTTGATTATGTTTCTCTGTGTTTAAAGATCATTTTAAATTATTCATCTGTATCAAGTGACATGATGCATTTTTCTACAAGGGTGATATTCTTTTCTTATAGATTTTTTATTATCAAAGGTTCTATATGTTATGGAGATTTATATATTATGAAGTTTATCTCTGATAAAAACTGGAAATACTTTTCCTAGTTTTCATTTATATATATATCTTACTTTTTAGTTTGAAAGTATGCATGTGTGTTTGCATATTATTTTTATAATATAAAATTTTGAATCATTTCCATAAATGGTTTATTTAATTTAAGGTATATTATATTTGAAATTATTAGTCAAAGTTTTTTTTGTGACTTGTATTTTTTTAAGTGTTGTACTCAAAATCCTTGATATATTTTGAATTTATGGTAGTATATGATGTGAGTAAAATTTTAAATGTTTGTCCAGATGGTTATAAAGTATTTCAACACTATTTATTGTTTCTTTTTGTTTTGTTGATCTTTTTAAATACAGAATTGGGATGTCATATTGTCATGCATTAATTCATTCTTTAATTTTTATTTGTTATTTACATTAGTCTTAGGAACCAATTTTGTTGATGTTTAATATATTTTAATAGCTGATAAGACAAGTTAATTCACATCAATCTTCTCTTTTAATTCTATATTGCTGATCTTACATATTCCTTATTCACTTGAATTGTGACCAGCTTCTCCATCTCCACCACCGCCATAAAAATAATTGCTATATTTATTGGTTATCCCAAAATATGTTATATTAACTTAATTGTGTACTTTCCTCAAATTAATTCTGAGTGTTCTTTGTATATAAATCAATGTCATAATACCTTATATTTTACATTATTCTTATGAATAAAATTTTGTTCTTTTTTTCTGGATATTGGTGATAATTATGAATACTAATCGTTTCTAGCAGTTTTAACTTTAGTGCTATGTTTTATTTTTGAAAATTATTTGGTATGCATCAGATTATAGCATGATAATTATGTATTTGAAATAATTCACCTTGTAATGTTCTAGAACTACTGCCTTTTATATTGCAATTTTTTGACAAAAATGCAGTATTTTAAGTCTATTGCTATAGTCACATTTTTCTGTCTTTAAAAGAATATTGTTTTATGCTTTTGTAGAAATAATTCATATTATCTTTTTTCAAATGTATTTTCATGATGCGAAATTGCATTTTGTAATTTTCTTTCATCTTTTGTTTAATATTCCCAGTGATAGTATATGTCCAGTGAAATTGGCTCAATTGTGACACTTTTAGAGGAAGTATAAATTTATTCACACTTTTTTTTCTAAACAGTTCATCTGAAATCATAAATATATTCATATTATTTGAAAAAGTAATACCATTTCTGGGAAGTGATCCCAAAGCAATAAACAATTGTAAGCAAAAAGCTTTCAAAATGGAAATATTCATTTTCCCAATATATATATTATAGAGAAGTCAGAAACAATATAAAAATTTCACTGACCATCATAAAATCTGGAACATGTTTATATATCAACTAAATGGTATGGTCTTCACATTAGGGACTGAGGACTAATCAGGGAGATAATTCATTATAGAAGAAAAACTAGACAAAATGTCCAGGCCCCAGGAAGTACCCTAATCATTAGATGAGAGATGAAACTTTGAGTATAACAAAGTGATTATTTTCTGGATATGTCTTTCAGCTGAGGCCCCTTTGTATTCACACCTAAGTCACAACACTAAAATATTTTCACTAAAATCCCTTTCAGACTTTGTAAATTAGGCAGCTTTGTTTAAGTTCCTTTCCAATAAATATACTTACAAACGAAGTTGTCCTTCATTTTGCAAAACTCCACGTAGCAACATAGTCATCTTTGGGCCTCCAGTGTCTGATTTAAAGTAGGAAGTGATGGAGATCAGTAGAAAGGCTGTAACCAGGACATTCACAGAAGGTATCAACAGGACCTGGCAGAAAGAGACTTACTTATTAGCAAGTAAGCTCTACTCTTGACCCCACTTTACTTTTCTTTAAAGAGAGTCATGGAACTAAATTAAAACACAGTGTCAAACAATTGTACAATATAAGCTGTTATCATAGACACTGAAACTCAAGTATTAGAGCTTAACTAACTTGCCCGGGTTACAGAACTAGTAAACAGTAAAATAATATTTGAGTTCATGTTCAGCAGAGATTACAAATCTATGTTTACTACATTTCCATAGATTATACTCAATACAGGCTAAAGTACAGTGATGTCACTGCAGAGAAGGTAGCAGATAGTTATTTATACATTGTTTTGAGATTTCTTCAAACAAGCCAGACAAATTCCTGTGCTCACAAAAACCCAGTGGCATTATCTCACCGACACTAAGCAGCCTGACTTATGCTATCATTTCTATTGTGGTAGGTCAAAGTTTTCTGAAATAATTTAAGGGTATGACAAAAGCAGAGCTTAATCTTATCCCAATGTATTATCTTCTGAGGACTGTGTGAACTCCCATCCAATGAGTTAATAGTTTATAACTCTTTTTTAAAATCTCTATGTGTTTTTCACAATTTTCATTTCATTTTTTATATCCAAACTCACCTGTGACTTTTGTACTTTCTCCAGAGCTGATTTTGGAGAACACAGATAGAACACAATTCTAATTGGTCAAGAATCTTTAATATCTTTTGCAGTTTAACCTAATTTTTAAAAGCCGCACTGAACTTGATTTCTTCAAATGATTGTTTGAGAGTTCAGTACTTTTATCCTCAAATCACCAAGAACATTTTTCAGAATTGTTTAATTGCATAAGTTAGCATGCATTAGTACTATTTGTATTATTTCCACCTTCCTCAATAGACAATTTGCTAGATTGCTTTTGCATTTTCTTGTTTTCAGAGGCTTTAAAATTTGTTGTAATCAATACATATTTTAGAAACTATTATAACCTGATTATTTAAAAGATAAAATAATCTATTACTTAAAATTAATACAGTAAAGTATTGGTGAGAAGAATTCAAATTCATAAATAATTCCTATTATTCATTATGAAATGCGGATATGTATGTAGGAAGCCTGGGCTAGAAGTCTGTAGAAAAAGAAAGCAAAAGTGAAAAAGTGATTTAATGCCTGTCCCAGAGCATGTATCTTCATTAGCATGCAAATAATATATTCTGCTGATTAAACGTTCAGAGTACTAGATAATGCATAGTAATAAATAAGCTACCTAGTTATAACATTTCATTAAACAGTGCTGAATTAGAGGAACAAGCTTTTCTTCACATATTTAAATAATATGTTTTATTCTAGTAGTGCTATAAGTGGTCATGATAATAATAATATACTTTTAAATGCTGGTAGAGATTAAAACCAACTGAAAGATAAAATAATATTACATAGAATATAATCCTAAATATTCAACATGGTTAGTAAGTTTAGTTTTCTGATCAATTACATACTTTAACAACGAATAGCTAGTCATTTAACATCTACTCCAAAAGTATACAGAATAACTGATAAAAATAAAGTATAAGGGTTTAAGATGCATTTGAGTATAAATGAAATGTATAATGTGTGTTTTAATTTGGATAATAAATAGTAAGTGTAAAGAGTATAATTATTTAGATATTATATAAAGAGAAAAGCTTTTGAATCAAAACACAATGCAAATGTCATTTAAAAAAAAAATAGTAGTACATTGACCAGGCACAGTAGCTCACGCCTGTAATGCAAGCACTTTGGGAGGCTGAGGAGGGTGGATCACCTGCTGTTAGGAGTTCAAGACCAGCCTGGCCAACATGGTAGAACCCCATTTCCACTAAAAATACAAAAATGAGCCGAGCATTGTGGGCACCTGTAATCCCAGCTAATCGGGAGGCTGAGACAGGAGAATTGCTTGAACTCAAGAAGTGGAGGTTTCAGTGAGCCAAGGTTGTGCCACTGCACTCCAGCCTGGGTGACAGAGAAAGAATCCATCTCAAAAAAATGAACAAAACAACAACAGTGATATATCAAACTGTGGAGTTCAGAGTGTATCTTTTCCTACTCCAGCTCCTTTGTGTTTAATGAGTAGAGTGGTTGTTTGGTAGAATATCAACAGCCAAAAGTGACTATAAGTAGTTTTCTATGTCTTCTGCCTCAACCAATTCAAAGGGCTTCAAACTTTCATATGATTAAATATTTTCCATTACACATTCTCAGACAGAAGTGATATTGTCAGCCATGTATCTTATTTGCTAAAATAACTACATACATCATAATTTCTACTGCTAATAAAGAAAGACATTAGTCAAGTTAGATGTATAACACGAACCTGAATAACTGGAATTTAAAAAATCTAGAAGTTAACATAATTATAACAATATCTTCCATAAGGTACTGTAAGACATTAGTAATATAAAACAAGAAGAGGAAGTCATAAAAAGAAACATATGAAAGAAGGAAGAATAAATATTATAAATTGATAGAAAAAGGAATAAATAGCAGAAAAGATAAAGAACAAATTAGAGAGAAAGAAGTTCAGACTAGACAGAAAAATATCTGTAAAAGTAGGGAGGAAGGACAGTGGTACAGAAAATATAAACAAAGAGGGAATATAAGCTAAATGGAGGGTAGAAATAGAAGTTCTAACATCAGCAAATAAGCAGCATCCTTATGCAAGCTGTGTTCACTGTGTATTGCATGGCTTGCACCGGGGCCATTTATATCCATGCTCATCAGATATAAATATATTACAACTGTTTCCTTGCAGATAACAGTATATCATCTTAAATATTTCCCTATGCAGAAAGGTTTTCTAATTTTTAGAAATGCTTCATTTGCTTTCTGTGTCATCCCAGATAGACTAGGGCCCCCAAAGTTTATAACTTTCATAGCTTACAGTTAAATTTCTAAACAAAATACAAAAAGCAACTACTTAAGGGCTGTGACAAATAAGTTGTATCAAACAGATAAGGCAAATAAATCAAAACTTGAAAAATAGCAATACAACTTTATTTATTTTGTTTTGATGTTTTCCCTTATATCTCCTGCCTTGGCCTGAAGATGGGCCAAGCTGCAGAACTGCAAAACCTATAAGATGTCATCCCTTTCTGGCCAGAGGACAAAAAAGTAGGCTTCTGAGAGGTGGAGAGTAGGGTTGGTGAGAAGGAGAAAAGCCTTATTTTGTTTTGTTTTACTTTTTTTCATTTATTCTTTCTCTCCTCTTCTGGCCTTCATCCAAAAGAAGCTTCCAATAATGAAACTGGTCTACAGTTGAAGCAACATCACATTATGCAAAACTCTAAGAAATTCCGATGTCACTGCTCACAGGAACCAGAGAGTAGTCCACAGTGGTTCAAAGAACGTGGTATGAATTATTTTTAATTTTTTCTTTGTCCTTCTTCTCCCTTTCCTTTGCCTAGATGATGGTCCAAATTATGCTGAACTGTGCAGCATATCAAGAGTCTGACACTCTGAGGGAAACACATCATTCTTATCAGATAAATAGGAAAAAATACTCTTGGGAGTTAGAGAGTGGAGAAAATCCTCCTGGAGAGAACTGAAGAAAAGAGATCATTAATTCTAAGTAAAGCAAAAATATCATGGGTGGAGACACTATCTGTATATGTACAAACAGGCACCAAGATGTATAGCAAAGATTTTAAGAACTAAACTACAATATAAACTGCTGTTCAAGCTTAAACTACTGGGTTGTGCAAGGATATGGCAAATCTAAAGCACAGTAAAATGATGTCAGCAAGATGGCAGAGAAAGAAGTGTTGGAATAAACTCTTCCACAAAGAAAGTTTAGCAAGCAACTATCCGTAGACTAGAAAATTCATTTGAATACCCCAACATCTGGAAATGGGCCCAAGCCATCCACATGGTACACAGAACTGAAAGAAATGGGTATTAGAAGGTTAAGATGATCAGTCTTATTACAACTGTGCCACACAACCTTTCACCCCCAAGTTAGCCTAGCTCCAGACTGAGAGAATTTTTCTATGCTCACAGTTTTTTCATGGGTAAAAGAGAACCATAGGCCATGATTCTGGTTCCCTAGCATTGGGAGATGCTTCTTAGGAAGGCTACTCTGATGTCACTTCCCAGAGTACACTAGGGAACATGGAATGGCTTGACCACTGGGTTATAGGTAGGAACAAAAAAAGTGATCAGCATGTGGATCTTGTGTTCCTGCTAGGTATGGCACTCGATCAGAGCTAATATGATATCACTCTTGCAAAGCTGAGCTGGTCTCTCTTAGAAGCATAGTTGAGAAGCACAATCTAGCTTCAGCCTCTAGATTACTAGTCTCTCTCCACAGACACAAAATCTACCCGATAATCCCAGCCCAAATAGGGAGATTTTCACTTCCACAGATCTCAGAGAATCAAAGAGGCTTCACCAACTTGGACCAGCAAAGCAAGCAGAGACTCTACTCAGCCAAAAATCTTGTTCACCAACCCAACCTAGGTGGGGAGACACCCAACTTTTTGCATTTTGAAAAATACAGGGTTTAGTTATACTTAATCCAGAAAGTCAAACCACCACTCAACTCTGTCAAAAGACTGAGCTCCACCCTAACAACACCCAGACAGGGAGGCAATATCCAATTATGCATTTCTAAAGAGCACTGCCTTGGTCCCTGCCTTTCTTGAGCAACTCCACCAGACCTCAAAGCACAATCTGCAGTATTGTCAAACTGCAGATTTTAAATAGCAGAATTGCACAGGAAATACATCATATGATCATCCTGACCAAAAGCCATTGTAATAAGCAGCAAAAAGCAATTCCTGGGAGTAGAGCCCAACCAGTGGTTTCACAGGTCAGTGAGACCTAGCTATTATCCCCATTTGACATGAGAGCAAAGGCAGTGGCACAGCCAACTAGAGAAATCACAACAAACTCTGCCTCAGGTTTATTAACAAGCTAGACAAAATACTGAAATTTTATCCCAGCTAACAAGCACTTGTAAAGGCCAGAAGAGGGGTTATCTCTTCAAACTCACAAACAATAATTCAAGGACACAAAGATTACAAATAATCAGAAAATCAAGAAACCACCAAAAGAAATGAAGAAGACTCAATAACAGACCCCCTAAAATGGAGATCATGAAGTGGCTGAAAAAATTGAACTACTATATATATATGGCAAACAAAAATGAAACTATTTTGGATAATCCAAAAGTTTTATATATATGTATGCCATATATATGCCACATACATTTATATAAAGAAAATATATAAATATATTTAACTATTAAAATAATGTATAGATATATATATAAAGTTATATGAACTAGACAAATATACAAAGAGAAAATTTAATGAAATCTGGAAAACAATAAAAAAATCAAATCACCAAATAAATAGAAACAATAACAATTAGAAATAAATCTTAGAGATGAGAAATACAGTGACTAAACTGAAAAAAGTCAATAGAAAGCTTTAACACCAGACTCAATCAAGAAGAAGAAAGAATTAATAAGCTGGATAACAGAGCATTTAAATTTATCTAGTCAGATGATTTTACTTGGATGACAGAACATTTAAAATTATCTAGTCAGGCATTTTTTAGATACTTCTTGATCTAAAAACATATTTAAAAATTAAAAAGTAAGAGTAATGAAAAAAAGACAAAATAAATTTTTAAAAATGAAGAAAGCCTACAAAATTTATAGGACAGTATTAAGGAAAAAAAAAAACCTTTGTGTAATAGGTGTTGCAGAAGCAGAAGAAAAAGAAATGGGTCAGAAAGTATACTTAAAGAGACAATGGTTGAAAACTACCCTGCATCCAAGTACAAGAAGCACAAAAGTTTCTAATAAAATTAACTCAAAGAGCAGTATACCAAGACATACAATGACCAAACAATCAAAAATAATAAATGAAGAAAAAAAATTCTGAAAGCAGCAAGAGATAAGAAACACATCACATGTAAAGGAGTGTCAAGTATGAGTGAACTTCTTAGCAGAAACCCACAAACCAGGAGAGAATGTGATGATATATCTGAAGTGCTAAAGGTAAAAGACAAAAAAAAAAAAAAAAAAAAAAAAAAAAAAAAAAAAGAAAAAAAAAAAAAAAAAAAAAAAAAAAAAATTAAAACAAAAAAAAATTTAAAAACAAAA
>CAUYLG010017139.1:0-20044 GCA_963573385.1 Cacajao melanocephalus
GGGGAGTCCCTGCCACACTGAGTCCCCCACCACACTGAATTGCCCCTCCTCACAGTTTCCATGCAGACCCCTTGAAGAGGGAGGGGCCTAGGGAGCCCCACCTTGTCGTGTACCATCAATAAAGTCCCCTGTGCTCAGCCAGTTCTTTGTCCTGTCTTATCCTAAGGTCTAAGGCAGAGGGGAGGGAAGCTGGGCTGGTGTAAGGTGAGACATTCTTGCTAGGAGGGACCTGGTACATCCCCCTCAAAGTGAGGGTAGGACCTCCAAAGAGCCTTGCTTGCTTCGAGAACCATCTGCTTCCTGCTCAGAGGTCTGAGTGCTACAGGAAGCTGGAACCACCGCTTGAGAGAATAAGGCCTTTTCCTCTCTGTTCCAGTCCTAGGCTATCATCTGCTGTTGGCTGAACATGGAAGAAGCTATTCTTTGGGCAACCCCAGGGAGGGTGACTGGCTGGTGGAGGAAGTCAGGGCTCTGATGGTAACTGGTTAATAGAGCTGAGCTACAGCTGGCAGTTCCCGCTCGGCCTCGGCAGCTGTAAGGTCTTGAGCAAGTGCTCTTGCTTTCTGTGCCCTTCTACCTTATCTGCAAAATAAGGCTGTGACTGGCCAGCCCCTAAGGTCTTCAGCAGGATTTACCTAGGTAAACTAAAAGTACTGAAAATCTATGCCCAAGATGGTAAGCACTATATAATTTTTAAAAATCCGTAAGGTTAATGCCCACCTCATACAGTTTTGAGGAGGATGAACTGTGTGTTAGGGTGACTTAATTCTATCATCATCCTTAGAGGAGCTTGGGCAGGGGCATGGAGCTGGGACCTGGGTCCAGACCCTGGCTCTGCCACTGAAAGGCTTGCTTTGGGCATTTAGAGTGCTCATGCCTATAACCCCAGCACTTTGGGAGGCCAAGGTGGGCGGATCCCCCGAGGTCAGGAGTTTGAGACCAGCCTGGCTGAAACTCCATCTCTACTGAAACAAAATTTAGCCAGGCACGATGGCACACACCTGTAGTCCCAGCTACTCGAAAGGCTGCAGGGAGCTGAGGCCACGCCGCTGCACTCCAGCCTGGGCAACAGAGTGTGAAACTCACTCCATCTCAAAAAAATTAAAAGTACCTACCTCAGAGTTCAAACTAGTTGTTAATATTAGGAAGTGCTTGAGACAGTAACAACAAAGATACTCGCCAGTTTCATTATTATTAAAGAATCCATTCGAATGTCAGCTCAGCACAGCCTCCTGCATGGAGGCGTTATGAATCACATCTCCCCAGTTTCTCCAGGCTTTTCCAAGAGTCAAGGACACCTTAGCCTGTTGGTCTCAGTGTATGACAGACACAGAGGAGGCACATCTTTAGCTGATACTTAAAAGAAACTGAGACCCTAAGCCAGCGCGCGCACACACGCGCATGCATGCAGAGCTGCACCTTCTCTGTCATTCTGCAGTGACCGGGAGAGTAAGAGCTCCCATCTCCCTTCAAGATATTGTGCCCATCCCGGGCACTAAGGCCTCTTTAAAGCATGGCACCTCCACGAGAGAGGGCCACAGCCACATACATTCCACCCGGCAGGTGGACAGCATGAGCACGTGAACCATAGCAGGGATAGGGTGGCCCGGCCAGCCCCGGTGCCCTCCAGGCTAACAGGGACGGAAGTCCTCTCCAACTGCGTGTGCTGCAGTGGCCACGCCTAGCCTCCAGCTGCATTCATTCCACTCCAGTGCCTGAGCCAGTTAGCACCAGTGCGGAAGACAGTGAGCCGGCTCCAGACAACAGTGATGGAGGAATGGTCCTACATTCACATTCCTGACACCTGGACAAGGTGAGGGGCTGCAATCGCTCTGGCAGCATTTTAAAGATGGGGAAGTAGCAAACACCCACGCATGAAGGCAGGAGAGCCCCAACTGTGGTAGAAATGGCTCCAGAAGGGCAAGGCCAAGCCTAGCTCCAGACACCCCCAGAGCCCAGGAGAAGCCAAGACCTAGGAGGAAGCCCAAGGGAGGAGCAACCCAGTCCCCAGGGGCCAGGCCTGGTGCAGTGGTGCAGGTGATGCCCCCTCTGTGCAGCCCCGCCCTCTGCCTTGCTGAGTTCCCAGCTGGGAGGATCTCGGGCCGGGGCGCGCAAGGGGGAGTGAGGTCTCTATCTCAGGGAGCTATCAGATGAGACATCGCGATCTGAGTCCTCAGTCTCGCTTGGCGGCGGCGGCGGCGGGTCGCTAAGCGGGACCGCAGAGAAAGCAGGAGACTTTCTAGAAAAAAACACCAGTTGTCAACCTTGGGGCAGGCAGGAATCCTGAAGTCGGCACTCCTCTTCCTGCCGCCTCATCCTCTGGCAGCAGGTGAGGAGCACCAGAGGCGAAGGCGGGGCAGCAAGAGGGCAGCAAGGAGGGAACTCTCTCCAACCCCACCCTGACTGGGAAATGGGCCCCGCCTATGTCTTGGGAATTCAAGAGGCTGAGGTCAGGTGCGGTGACTCACACCTGTAATCCCAGCATGGGAGGCTGAGGCAGAGGGTCACGGGAGGAATTACGAGGTCAGGAGATCGAGACCATCCTGCCCAGCGTGGTGAAACCCCATCTCTACTAAAATACAAAAACTTAGCGGGCATGGTGGCGCAAGCCTGTATTCCCAGCTACTCAGGAGGCTGAAGCAGGGGAATTGCTTGAACCCAGGAGGCGGAGGTTGCAGTAAGCCAAGATCATTCCACTGCACTCCAGCCTGGTGACAAAGTAAGACTTTACCTCACAAAACAAAACAAAAACAAAACACCTGCCCCTACTTCTCTTGTTTCTTGCCAGCTTTCTAAAAAAAATTTTTGAGATGGAGTCTAGCTCTGTTGCCCAGGCTGGAGTGCAGTGGTACGATCTCGGCTTACTGCAACCTCTGCCTCCCGAGTTCAAGCAGTTCTCCTGCCTCAGCCTCCCAAGTAGCTGAGATTAAAGGTGCTAATTTTTTTTTTTCTTTTTCGTATTTTTAGTAGAGATGGGGTTTCGCTGTGTTGGCCAGGCTGGTCTCAAACTCCTGACCTTATGATCCACTCACCTCGGCCTCCCAAAGTGCTGGGATTACAAGCGTGAGCCACACTGCACCTGGCCTCTTGCCAGTTTTGTTTTTTTTTTCAATTAGAAATAATCACACCTCAGATAAACCTCACTGGCTACGATACTGCCACTGCGCAAAGCTCTTGCCAGTTTTTAAACTGCCTCTAACCAGAGGAACCACCAGAGCTGGTGGCCTTGGGAGGTTTCAGCCCTCCGGCCATGAATGGACACCATGTCATCCAACTGCCAAGAGGGGGAGAGCTGTGGGTCTGGGCCAGCCACACCAGGTGACTCCCAAAGGGCAGCCCCACACCAAGATGTGACCCAGTCACTGCCTGAGGGTCTTTGGGGCTTTGTTCCACCCTTTCTCCTCCCTGCGTCCCCCTGGAAGGCCCCGGGCCTCAGGGGAGGCACCTACCGGTCTCCGGACTGGGTGATGAGCCGGCGGCAGGTCTCCATCTGCACGTCCAGGCCGCGCTTCATGCTGCACATCTCCATGTACTCGTGCAGGTGCCGGTTCATGTCATTCTTGGCTGTGGCCAGCTCCAGCTGTGGTGGGGCAGGCAGGGCCATCGGGGTTAGTAGGTGGGGTTCACAGTGCCTCTGTTCCCCCGGTCAGGAGGCTAACACACCAAGGGCAATGGCTGGGCCGGGAGCCCAGGCAGCCATTGCTGAAGGCTGATGTTAAAATAAATCAGATCAAGGCAGAAGGCACCAAATACGCTATTATTTCCTCTGGTTTTCCTGGAAATCTCTGCCCATGGAGGAATGTAAAGGTACTGCTGCAGGCTGCATTCCGACTGATAAGAGTGTCGAGGAAAGTCAGTGTGGGCGGGATGGAGCAGATCCACCAGGGCCACATGTGGTCCTGCTGGGCTTGGCTCACCCCTCACCAACTGTGCTGCGCTGGCTCCGGGCCATCCCCTCACTGCACTGTGAGCTCATTTAAGGGTTAGCGACGGGTCTTCCTCATCCCTGCAGACCCAGACCTCGACGGGATTTAACTCACTCTGTGAAGTGCCCATGAGACCTGTGGCATACAAGAAGCCTGGCTCACTGCTGACAGGGGCCCAGTCCTCTTACCATCACTTTATTTTCTAACCTAAAAGCCATTTTCAGACTCTAAAAGGAAGACTCCCATGTTGGAGGTGCTACTGATTCTGAGACGTGTCCTGACTTCAGAAATGTCACATGTGGAAAACATGGGGCTCAGAATCAAAGAAATCCAGTCTCTCTCCCAGGGCCCATTCTGCAGCCCAGGCTCTGAGGCGGACCGAGAGGCAGGGCCCAGGCAGCACAAGCTCTGGGCCGGGGACAGTCGACTGCCTCTCTTTGGTTTGGGTACAAAGGGCAAGGGCCATAAGGGGAGGCAAAATGAAACTGCCTGGAGGTGACCTTCGTGAATGCCTGAGCGTAGAGGACAGGGAGGGTGCCAGCTGTGATCACCTGGATTGGACAGAGGTGGTGGGAAATTAGAGAAAGAAGGAAACCGGCCGCAGGGCCAGACAACAGAAATGGTCAGGACACTGACATGTGGGGTGAGATGGCAGCTGGGTGGGTGAGAAGCCCTAGTGGGGACAGCTCTAGTGGCAGGCTTGGCTGCTACACTAGCAGGAGGAGCAGGACACAGTGACTGTTCAGCCCAGGGAGAAAACACAGTGCTACCAGCTCTTACTCAGATCAGCTGCCTACACCCCAATTTCTCCACCTTGGAAAAGTCAGAGTGCAGGGGGCTGGGTTCTGGAACCATCACTCAGGGAGACTGGGAAGAAGGAAATGAACCAAATATATTCTACTGAAATACAAGGCTAGTACTGCCACCAGTAGTCTCTGCATATTCTATGTCCCCACTTAATTCACAAATTTACAGCAGGAATGCGGTCAGGAGATGAATGTGCAAGTCAGGAGATGTCCTTGATAAGCTACCTTGAAAACTGCAAACTCACTGTGTGACCAGACCTGGGGGTGAGATGGGAGGAGACCGAGAGAGGTAAGGAGGAGTGGGGAAGAACTGCCTCCCGCCTGCCGCTCTGGGCGGTGGATTTACCAGAGGAACTGGTCCTTGCTCCATCTTAGTGACCCTGAGATCAAAGGTCACAAAGATAAGGGCACCTTGGGTACTCCTGAAGTCAGCAAGTCCTCCGAACTGTTCCCCCAACGCAGAAGTCCTCAACCCCTAGGCCACAAACTGGTACCTGTCTGTGGTCTGTTAGGAACCAGGCCCAACAGCAGGAGGTGAGCAGTGGGCAAGTGAACGAGGCTTCATCTGGATTTACAGCTGCTCCCCAACACTGGCATTACCGCCTGAGCCCTGCCTCCTGTCAGAGCCACAGCGGCATTAGATTTTCATGGGAGCGGGAACCCTATTGTGAACTGTGAATGTGAGGAATCTAGGCTGCATGCTCCTTACGGGAATCTAATGCCTGATGATCTGTCACTGTCTCCCATCACCCCCAGACAGGACTGTCTATTTGCAGGAAAACAAGCTCAGGGCTCCTACCGATTCTACATTATGGTGACTTGTATAATTATTTCATTTTCAGTAAAAAAATGAAATAATTATACAAGTCATTAACAGTATAACAAGAATGTAATAATTATAGAAATAAAGTGCACAGACCAAGACAGTGGCTCACGCCTATAATCCCAGCACTTTGGGAGGCCAAGGCAGGCAGATCACCTGAGGTCGGAAGTTCAAGACCAGCCTGACTAATGTGGAGAAACCCCATCTCTACTAGAAATACAAAATTAGGTGGCCGGGCGCGGTGGCTCACGCCTGTAATCCCAGCACTTTGGGAGGCCGAGGCGGGTGGATCTCCTGAGGTCAGGAGTTCAAGACCAGGCTGGCCAACATGGAGAAACCCCGTCTCAATTTAAAAAAAATAAATAAATAAAATAAAATAAAATAAAATAAAAATAAAATAAAATAAAAAAGAAATACAAAATTAGCCAGGCGTGGCAGCGCGAGCCTATATTCCCAGCTACTCGGGAGGCTGAGGCAGGAGAATCGCTTGAACTCGGGAAGCAGAGGGTGCGGTGAGCCGAGATCATGCCACTGCACTCCAGCTTGGGTAACAGAGTAAGACTCCGTCTCAAAAATCAAATAAATAAATAAAAATAAAGTGCACAATAAATAAAAATGTGCTTGAGTCATCCTGAAACCATTCCCCACTCAGGTCAGTGGAAAAACTGCCTTCCCCCTGGGAGCGGGGGACCACCAGGTTGCCTAAGGAGGGGTGAACCGGCCCAGGTTGGAAACGGAGCAGGTCAAAACTCTCGTGCTGATCAGTAGTGGGATCGCACCTGTGAATAGCCACTGCACTCCAGCCTGGGCAACATAGCGAGACCCCGTCTCTCAAAAAAAAAAAAAAAAAAAAGGAAAAACTGCCTTCCACAAAACCAGTCCCTGGTACCATAAAGGTTAGGGACTGCTGCCCTAAAGTCATTGTACTGGGAGAGAGGGGGAATCAGATGACTTGAAAATACCTTTTTTTTTTCTTTGAGACAGAGTCTCGCTCTTGTCACCCAGGCTGGAGTGCAGTGGCACAATCTCGGCTCACTGCAACCTCTGTCTCCCAGATTCCAGTGATTCTCCTGCCTCAGTCTCCCAAATAACTGGGATTACAGGCACCCACCACAACATGTGGCTAATTTTTGTACTTTTAGTAGAGACAGGGTTTCACCATGTTGGTGACCAGGCTGGTCTTGAACTTCTGATCTCAAGTGATCGGCCTGCCTTGGCCTCCCAAAGTGCTGGGATTACAGGGGAGAGCCACTGCGCCCAGCAGAAAATAGCTTAAAAGGCATGACTCCATTTAGGATATTATTTTCGTTCTTTCAGATAGTGTTTTACACTGGGCACTCGGAAGTCCAGGGAGACTGAGGAGAGATGGCAGCCCGAGATCTCTTCTTCATGCAGATGGCTGCGCAAAGGCCCCTATTTGGTTGAAGGCACAATGAAAACACCAGACCTTAAATCCACCAACCAAAAGAGGGAGGCGAGAATCAGGTCAGGCAGGAGGGAGGAATCAGCGAGCCGGGGTAGACAGGAGAGTGGGGAGGATTGGTTTCCCTTGCCATGTCTTTAGGTAGCAGCACAAATCCAGGAAACCTCATCTACCTGGCCAAGAAAACCAGGTTTGCTTGCAGAAGCAGGACAATTTGATGTGTGTTGGGAGAATGAGTATGTAGAAAAATAATTTCTCAACCTCCTTCTCAAACACAACCATGTGAGAGCAATAAGGGTAAAGCCACTCCTTCCTTATCCATTGGTTTCACCTTCCATGGCTTCAGGTACCCCAGGTAAACCTTGATCTGAAAATATTAAATAAAAGATTCCAGAAATAAGCAATTCCTAAGTTTTAAATTGCACACTGTTCTGAGTAGCCTGATAAAATCTCACTCTAGGCTGAGCACAGTTGCTCACGCCTGTAATCTCAGCACTTTGGGAGGCCAAGGCAGGCGGATCACCTGAGGTCAGGAGTTCGAGACCAGCCTAACCAAAATGGAGAAACCCCATCTCTACTAAACCTCACTCTCTCCAATCCAAAACGTGAACCCTCCCTCTGTCCCAAAGATCCACACTGTCTACACTGCCTGCCCATTAGTCACTTAGTAGCCATCTCAGAGATCAGACTGACCGTCACGGTATCACAGTGCCTGTGTTCAATGAACCCTTATTTTTACTTCATAATGGCCCCAAAGCACAAGAGTAGTGATGCTGGTAATTTGGATATGCCAAAGAGAAACCAAAATGTGCTCCCATTAAGTGAAAGGTAAAACTTTTCAACTTAATAAGAAAAAGAATCCTACGCTGAGGTTGCTAAGATCTACAGTAAGAATGAATCTCCTATCTGTGAAATTGTAAAGAAGGAAAAACAAATTTGTGCCAGTTTTGCTGTCACATCTCGAACTGCAAAAATTACTGCCACAGTGCACGCAAAGTGCTTAGTTAAGATAGAAAAGGCACTGAATGTGTAGGTGGAAGACATGAACAAAAACAGGTTCCATTGACAGCAACTGGACCCAAGCTATCAGGGGTTGGTGCTATCTTTGGTTTCAGGCATCCACTGGCGGATGCCCGCAGATAAGGGGGGACAACGGAATGAATCTGCCACATGGGCTTGAAGAGAGGCTGAGAGTCAGAGAAGGCACCAGGCCTCTCCCCCAGTCAAAGTGTCCGGAAATGACCATCTCACCAGGGCAGGAGAGCTGACGGGCGTCCTGTCCATCCCTCCTCCTACAGCAACCTCCATTCTGTGGTTCCACAAATCCTTCTTGCAGATCCTAAAGCCTGGAGTTTAGGTACCACTTGCCTCTAGGTACCTCTAGAAGGTACTTCAAGGCTCGGGAAAAAGCCTGGAGATTTCTCTGTTACGTCAAAGGCTGAGTGAATGGAAGAAACGGGAATGTCCAAGTCCATCTCTGAGTGCTACGGCACTGACAGTGTTAATAGTAAAACAGTCCCCACTATGGTACACTCACTATGAGTCAGACGCTGCCCTAAGCTCTATAGGTGCATTATTTCATCTGATCGTCTAAACAATCCTATAGGGGAAGTCTTATTAAACTCCTCATTTTATAAATAAAGAGGCCGGGCACAGTGGCTCATGCCTATAATCCCAACACTTTGTGAGGCCAAATTGGGAGGACTGCTTGAACCCAGAAGTTTGAGACCAGCCTGGAAAACAAGTGAGATTCTGTCTCTATAAAACATCAAAAAATTAGCTGGATGTGGTGACACACGCCTGTGGTCTCAGCTACTTAGGAGGCTGATGTAGAAGGACTGCTTGGATGAGGCTGCAGTGAGCCTGGAGTGACAGAGCAAGACCATGTCAGAAAGGAGAGAGGGAGGGGGGAAAGAAAAGAAAAGAAAGAGGGAAGAAGGAAGGAAGGAAGGAAGGAAGGAAGAGGTACAGGAGCTGGGCATATGGCTCATGCCTATAATTCCAGCACTTTAAGAGGCTGAAGCAGGAAGATCACTTGAGCCCAAGAATTTAAGACCTGCCTGGGAAACACAGGGAGACCCCCATCTCTACAAGAGAAAAAATTAAAAACTGATGTGGTAGGGCACACCTGTGGTCCCAGCTACTTGGAAGGCTGGGGTGGGAGGATCACTCTAGCCTAGGCAACAGAATGAAACAGAGTGAGACTTTGTCTCAAGGAAAAAAAAAAAAAGAAAGAAAGTTAACTGACTCAGAGGGAACAAGTAACTTGTTACAAGTTCAGAGTGATTGTAAGTGACGGAGCTGAGATTTGAACCGACATCTGTCTGCTTCCAGAGTCTTCAGAGCCCACCAGAAGGACTATAGCTGAGAGGCCACTCCTCCCAAGACTCTGGTCTCTAAGGTCCCTCAGGAGGGATGAGGCCACTGCACCTGCAGCCCCACTCAAAACCCTCTGCGACACTGTGCCTCTGGCTTCTGCCCCTGCCCTTACCTCTATCTGGTCAATGGTCTCCTGATACTCCTTCTCCCGGGTTTTGAACAGGGACTCCGTATCTTTAATCACCTTCTCCAGGCTGTCTTCCTGCTGCTGGAGTAGAAAAGGAAGCGAGGGAGACCAGCCAGGGAGGGATGGGATGGGGTGCATTCCACAGGCCCAAGTCAAGGGGAGGGAGAGAGACAGAGAGAGAGAGAGAGAGAGACCGGTTAAAGAAACTGGAGAAAGAAAAGCAAAAGGATCAAGGAAGAGGGGAGACGCAGGTAGAGGATGACAGCCACATGGGGGGACAGAGCGAGGCGTGGAGGGAGGGAGGCCGGGCGTCGGGCTGGAGGCAGAGCCAGAGGGCCCTGAGGCCGGGAGCAGAGGTTACCTCTCCCTGGGCCTCTGCAGCTGCCATGGCATAGCCTGAGAAATCCTCCCAAAGCAGCAGGGTCTCCTCAGTCTCCTCCCAAGTCAGGCTGTCACAGTCGTCCTCAAAATCATACTCCCTCCTAGAGACAGGGAACCCGAGTGTCAGGGCGGGCGGGGCCTCGTCCTGGCGGGGGACTGGGGAGCTCCGGCCTCCTGGGCTGCTGCGGCATCGGTGCTGCGGGAGCACAGCCTGCGGACTCACAGCTGGTTGAGCATGCGCTGCATCTCCTCGTTGATGCTGAGGGCTGTGCTCTCCTCCTCATCCCCATCAGGCTGGCGGGGCCCCTCACTCTCCGACAGGGAGGTGTCCTCCTCGACGGCAGCCTTGCGCTCCCGCTTCCGCCCCCCCATGGATGGGACCTTAATGGGAGACAAGTGCAGAGACTACAGAGACGAGGCCGGGTGCATGAGGAGAAAGGGCGGGAGCGGGAGGCCGGGCAGAGAGGGCGGGAAGGGGGAGAAGCGTGAACCAGCAGGAAGGGTGGGGCAGACAGAGAGAAAAGTCACAGTTACAATGACAGGAACAGAAACACGGACAGTCTCCAAGGGCCAGACACACAGACACACAGCGGGGGCCGGGGCTGCAGACTGAGAAGGCAGAACAAGAAGAAATGGAGAAAGAGAGCGGTCAGACGAGGGAGGAAGGGCTTGTTAGGGCCGCAGTCAGATGTGCATGATGGCTCAAGAGGAATTTTTTTTTTCTAAAAAAAGCCTTTTTGATTAAATGACTCAACTAAAAAAAAAAGCTTTAGGCTGCAAGGAGGATGAGGGTGCAATGTGTACAAAGGAGAACCTGAATCACATCCAGATCTGGAAAGCCGGGGGAGAAGGGAGAGAAAGAAATGCAGTCAAGAGAACAAGAGAGAGAGAGAAAAACGGGGAAGAGCAAGGAAAAGAGAAAGGGGAGAAAAAAATCTGTGCTCAAGAGCCCAGCGGGCCCAAACTGAGGGCCAGGAGGCCTAGGCAGCTTAGAAACTGGGACTGGGACATTAATAAGCTTGCGTGAGATCAAACTAACCAGCTTCTTCTGTGGAGGAAGCAAGAGAGAAGATGAGAGGAAGAGAGGAGAGGAAGCAGACAGAGGAGAGAGAGGGGGAAGGGAGAGACGGCGTTAGAGATAGCTTCCACAATGTCCCTCCTGACGCTGCTCCTTGCCCCCCAGCCTAGCCCCGCAAGGGCCCCAGGTGCCAGGATAAGGCTCCCCAAGTGGGAGGCAGGGCCTGCGTTCCGGGCCAGCCACCGAGGAAGCATTCCACCTGCCCCACCCACCCCTGAGAGTGGAGGGCAGCTTTGTCCTCACCTGGAACATCTGGATCATGTCCTCGCAGTTGCGCTGCTGAGCCACGTCGCAGAGCTTGGCAGTGATGTCGATGCGGCGGCAGATGTCCATATCCACCTTCATGGCTTTCTCCTGGATTTTGGTGTCCAGCTCTGACAAGTTCTGTCCAGGGAACGCAGGGAACAGTGAGGAGGCACCCAGTCTTCCAGACAAGAACGGACAAGGCCTGGCAAGGTCCTCATCCTTCCCACCACACTGCACCAGTGCCTCTTCCGTGGAGTCTCCCTGAGCTGAATGCACCCCTCTTCCTGGGTGGCAGTGGCCTCCCCACAGCACTGTGTGAATATGCTGGGCATGGCAGCTCCGACCACTGCTCCCTGGCCAAACGGAAGCCCTGGAGGGCACGACCAGTGCCTGGGACATGTAGGGGCTCCCTGGAACCATCAGCAGTTCTCACCCTCCTGGAACTTAGATTCCCAGAGAGAAAGAGACTCCTGGGAATCATAAGCGTGGAGAAAGGACCGTAATAATCGCAACAGCCAACACTCTTTCAGCTAACACCACGTGCCGGGGACTATCCTAAGTACACAATCACCTTCACAATACTCCTGCAGAGTGCACGCCTTTCTTTCCCCACACCGAAGGTAAGGCCTCAGAGGCTGAGGAATTGGCCCAGGGCCCCAGCGCCAGCGGCAGAGCCTCCACCCAGAAGCCGCTCACTAACTGCTCTGCAACCCCAGGCCCTCAGAAGCTGCGCCACCTCTGAGATGCAACACCAAGACTTTTGTTCCTTTTCTTTCTCTGGAGTTGGGGGTGGCTAGGGGAAAAAGGGAAGGGGAGCAAAGAGAAGAGGGGGAGCCGTGGACAGGACACCAACAGGCTAACTCTAGAAGGGCCTGCTCCTCTGGCCTGAGATGCCTCACACTGACCCTCGGGGAAGCCTGGGGCCGCACTCACGTTACTCATGAGCCCCTTGAAGACCACCAGCTCAGCCTTCAACTGTTCCACCTTCAGTGCCAGCTCCTCCTGGCAGGCATCAGCCTCCTGGGCTTCCTGCAGTTGGGAGAAATCCTGATGTTAGTGGCACTACTGAGGTGGGAAGAAGGTAAAGATGACAAGGAGGGACAGGGAGATGATGCCAGCATCTCGGCCAGACAGAGGCACCCAGGGAAGCACAGGCAGTGAGTGGGGCACCACCCTCACCTCCTGGAGCTCATTTACACGATCTTGCAGCTGGATCCGCACTGTGTACTCCTCTTCCCACCTGACAGACAGGGAAGGGCGGAGAGAGCTTAGGGACAGAGTCCTTCTCTGCCCCCACGGCTCCCTGTCCCCACCTCTCTGGTTCAGGCCTCAGACCCCAGTTCTTGTTCTCTGGATGGGGAGGAGCAGGGCACGGGAATGCCCGGCCAGCCAGTCGGTGGCCAACTGCAGCTGTCGCGTGGCTCCGTGCTTCCTGACTGGCGTTGAGCTCGCCAGCTGCCTTCCCAGAACCTCCGGGTCGCACACCAGGAGCTCTGTTTGAGCAACTGCTGCAGCTCCGGTCCTCTGTGGCGCCCATCCCCGCTCAGGCCCCAGCTCAGCCAACTGTCTGGCTGGTCTCATCGCCCACCTCCTGCCCACACCAGACCACCAGGTCCACCCGGCCCAGTCTCCCACCTTCAGTCGCACAGATCCGGGCTCCCGCCTCCTGCCCGCACCAGAACAGAGCTCGTCGAGCCCGCTGCCCTGCCTCTCGTGGTATCATTTAACCCTGTAAAAGCATCTGCAGGACACATACTGTATCAACAGAGTGGGTCAAGAGCCTGGTCGGAGACACTCAAAGTCCTTCCCCACAAGCTCCAGAAACTGCCCACCCAGAGCCTCCTCTAAGCGTGCCACAGAGAGGTGACCAGCCTGGCTCAGAGGCCAGAAGTTACCCAGCAGCATGACAGCAGTGGACCCATGAGCCTGGGGTTACTAGCACTCAAACCCAGAGGGAAAGCAGAGTATGTAAAGGGGCCCAGTGAGTACAGCGGATGAGCACTAGAAGCAGCCTCTCCCGGGACCCAGAATTCAGAGACTAAGAACCGCAGCGGTCTGGACGACACTGGACCACAGCACAGGGTGCTAGGTAGGGCATGCTTCCCACAGCCAGCTTTGTCACGTCTCATCGGCCATGGCAGGTGGTGCATTTTCCATTCCATCACAGAGATGGAAGCTGGGGCAATGTGCTGCTTAGGACCTGCCCCACAGTCTGGCTGGCGTAGCAGCACATCTCAGACCCTGTTCCTGTGAGTTCATCACTTCTGTCAGCCTGAGAAAGGAAGGGAACTGCACCAAGAGGGAAACTTCAACATAAGATAGGTGGTTAGGAAGGGGCTAGGAAGACAGGAAGAAAATGGAAATCTAAGTGGGCAGCTTCCGTAGCCTTGGGTTAAGCCCTTTCCTCCCCTTCCCTCCATCTTCCTTCCTATGTCAGCCTCTGGGTCCCATCTCCTATTCACAGCCGCACTGCAGTACTCCTAATAATAACTCCTGCACATCACCTCGGCTGCCCCTCCCTGCTGGCCAGAGCAGGAGGAGGCAGCCAGCCCAGCCACCACCCTGCTGGCTCCCCACACAGCCCAGCTCCCAGCCTGCCTGGCTCCCAGCCCCCTTCCCTGTGGGTCCCATATGTGCTTCTCCCCTTCCCCCGGGCATTCTCATGCACACAGTCAGGCCAGTAAGGGGCCTGGTCACATCAGGTTGTATGTTTTCTTAGCTAAGACCCTTATCTTTTCTGGGTCTTGGTTTCTTCATCTACAATACAAAGGCACGAACTGTGGTGCCCTCATGCCCCCGGAGCCCACAAGTCCCTGGAGGAAGACAGTAAGCCTGTCAAGGGCATGCTAACCCTGGACAAGATGCGTGAAGGAGGGCAGGAGGGGCTGTCTGACAGTGAGCTCAGCAAAGCCCGGAAGAAGCTTAAGTAAGGCAGTTGCTAAAGGTTAAGCTTAATGAAATCTTACAGGGTAAAAAAATCTGAAAATGGATCACCTGGAAGTCCACTACAGTTCAATTTGCTCTCCAGCCAGACTTCAAACAAACAGGTTCATTTTGACCTCCACTTCCATCTGGCCTCACTTACAAGGTTCCCTTAATATGGGCAGAACTTGAGCGATTTCCATGCATTCTGCAGGGACCAAACATCTCTATTCCAAAAAACTGTACCCCTGAATTGAAGACAAAGCAAGGGACCATTCCTATGTTGGAAAAACGGGGGCTCAAAAAAAGGTCACACAAAAGGCAGGGGAGCTGAAAATAGAACCCAGGAAGCCTTTAGCTACCTCCCAGTTTAGTGCTCAAGCCATCTCAGGCCTTCCAGGCGGAAGACAGGAGTTACAGTGTTGCTATAAAGAGACCAGAATGAGGGCAGGGGATCTCGGGTGGAAGAAGAGTCACTGCCAGTGTCACGTACCATCGGAGCCTAGCTACAGTCCTCTACACAGCAGTGTGCTGCAGAGTGATGAGCTAATCCGTCTCCAAGGAATAACTCTTTCCTGCCCTAGACAGCTGGACCAAGGACAAACACTCCTTCAGTTAAAAAAAAAAAAATGCTCCTGAGAACAGCAGTTGTTCCTGTGGTTATGGATACATTCCAGAACTGTGCCTGTTCCACTGCTGAGTGTGGCAGTTAACTCCTGCAGGGGCACAGCAGGCTGGTTCTGGGTGGCACCTGAATGATGATTTCAGAACAACTGAAACGCCCAAGGACACAACTAAGGAAGCCAGCATGAGGACAGGACTCGAACTCCGAAAGCCTGCTAATCTGTGATCTGGTAGACTCCAACAGGGTAGAGATCCCTGAAGGTCTCCCCCCAACACAGCAGTCATTTCCTAGAACATTCGGCCAATCTTCACCCAGTGCTCAACACCTGCTACACTGGGCTGCAGATAGTTCCCAGGCCTGCCCACAAGGGGTCCCAATAGCTAAGATGAGACAGGAGGCCCCCAAACCAAAGCCTCCTCTGACTGTCACCCGCCTCCTCCTCAACCATGGCATGGGTCGGAGTCTGCAAGACACTACCTCTGCTCTCACTCTTGTCCTTTCGGCCTGGTTATCAACCATCTAAGGAATCCTCCTGGTATATAGCCAGCACTCCTGACATCACATCCCTTCCCCTCGCCCCTTGGGGCTGGGCTTTTCTCAGCCAAATCTTCCTCCACAGACTGCACTGGGCCCGCCCCACAGCCTCCAAGTCCTAAGGGAGTGTCTGTATCCCAGCTTCTTCCTGCTCAGTTCCTTGCTGGCTCTCCATTCTCCCTCCACTGCTGAGGCTTTATAATGCCAGAGATTCCCCCATCAGCCCTGCTTTCCACCCTCACCCTAGGGAATTCCTTTACTCTTTCCCTTCCCACGTTGTTGACCTACTCAAGCAATGGCTTGAGGTCCCGGAGCTTTTTTCCTATGAAACCAGAGCAGGTACCTGGTTTCCATCAATATTCTTTGGGAAACCCTGGGCTGTGAAAGAATCACCCACTGCAGAGTGCAGCCCCTTCCTCATTACCCACTTCCATTTTCACTCAATTTAGTCTCCCCAATGTACACTATATCCTTGCCTCCTACTTTTGAAGCTTGTATCACTAAACTGCCCCAGGGCTGAGACTGGTAGGGCTCAGACTCACTCCCTTTCACACATCACAAAACCCGCAGTTAAGCCTGGATGGCACAGACAAGCCGGAAAAGTAGGAATCCCCCAGTGTTCTGCTCCCAGCGTCTTTCCTGTCTCGAGTGGGGCTTCTGCATTCTCTGCGGATTCTAGTCTCCTTGCATCCAATGCCTTCCAAGCTCCTCATTATATAGCACAAACTTTACTCTCATTATTTTTGCCCCACATTCTTAGGAAGCCACACCGACTCCCAGCTGGTTGTGAGTGGCATGACACAGGTCCCTGTCCCCACTTTCCAGTCCCTACCTCCGCTTGTACTCGTCCCGCTCCCGCTTCACTTTGGCCAGCACGTTGTAGAGCGCGCGGATCTCGGGGGTGATGGTGTCGATCTGGACGCCCACCCCATCCGGGTGCACCCACGACAAGCCAGGTCCTTGCACCAGAGTGGGCTCCAGTCCCGGCCCGAGCCGGCGGGCGTGCGAGAAGGACCAAATGGTGCCGGGCATGAAGCGGGCCGATGAGGAGTAGGCGGTGGAGGTGGAGGTAGAGGACGACGAGAGGCTGGCAGCGGAGGGGGCGAGAGGGCCGGCCGGCGAGCGCGCGGGCGAGCCCAGCACCCGCGCCGACGGGCTGCAGACGGCGGCCGGCCGGGCGCCCAGCGGCAGCCCCAGGGGCCGGATGGGGCTGACGAAGCCGGTCTGCACGGCCTGGTCGCGGCGACCCAGGCCCCGCCGGCCGTGCTTACCCTCCTCCAGCGCTTGCTGCAGCTGCTTCTCCAGCAGCCGGTTCCGACGCTCCAGCTCGTGCACCTTGGCCAGGAAGCAGCGGAACCGGAGGTTCAGGGTCTTGAGCACGTTGATGTTGGAGCCCAGGTCATTGCGGAGGGCCATGGCGGCAGGCGGGGCCGGGCCCGGCCCGGGCGGCGAGTAGGCAGCAGGGCCGGCAGGCGAGAGAGGCGCTGGGGGCAAGTCTCCTCCCCCGGCGAAGTGGTCGCCTCCCAGTGGGTCCCCCAGCGGCCCGGCCAGGCCCTGCTGCTCCTGCTGTAGGAGGAAGAGATTGGGGCCGAATAACGGATTCATGGCTGCGCCTTCTGCTGGGAGATGCAGACCGGTGCAGGAGCAGGGATGGAGGGCGAGCAAGAAGAGCCAATGCGGGGCCGGCGGGACAGGGCCGACCAATCAGGCGGCTCGGCGGCGGGGCAGAGGTCAGGAGGCGGGCCGAAGGGGAAGCCAATGACAGGCACCAATTGCAGGCCAGACCCGGGACCTTTCCGGGTCTGAGGCTGAGCCCAGAGCCGAGGAGAGCCACCGCCTGGAATCCAGCGGGGGTGGCGTAATGCCCAGGACCCCATGGGTTCTGGCAACAAGCCCATCTCCCCTACACTTCTTGTTTTTTGAGACCGAGTCTCACTGGATCGCCCAGGCTGGAGTGCAGTGGCGCGATCTTGGCTCACTGCAATGTCTACCTCCCGGATTCAAGCAATTCTCCTGCCTCAGCCTCCCGAGCAGCTGGGATCACAGGCACCCGCCACCACGCCTGGCTAATTTTTTGCATTTTGGGTTTCACCATGTTGGCCAGGCTGGTCTCGAACTCTGACCTCAAGTGATCCGCCCGCCTTGATCTCCCAAGTGCTAGGATTACAGGCGTGAGCCACCCGCACCTGGCCTTCCCCTACACTTCTATTGCCCTCCTGTTCCCAGAGTCCAAACACCCCTAACTCTGACTCCAGGGCTCTCCTTTCCTGGGAAGACCCAAGGATGCAGGAGCCTAAAACTGACCTGACTTATCAGTAGCACCCAACCATTCCCTCTCCTCAAAACCCCAGTTCCACCTTCCCATCTCTACCCTTAAAGCAGCAAAGGCAGTATCCAGTTCCCTCAAAAAATACTCAGTGGCCAGAGGTTGTAAAATGTGTATTAAATTTCACGGGCATGCACAGTGCAAAAGGCTTCCTCACAGAGGCAAGAGTTCCAAACTGGTGACAAAGGCAGTGAGCCACCCCAGTCTAGCTTTCAACCATCTAAGACAGGAGCAGCTGGCTGTTGCCCTTGGACTGAGATTTCCTCCTCTTTGCTGGTGGGGGGCGGCTGGAACTGACAAGAGACACAGTGGGAGACTGAGGTCCCCTGGGGGTGCCATTCTGTTTCTGGAAGGCAGCTTTCTTGAAAGGCTGCTCTGGCAACTGCTGCTTCTCAACCCTCTTGGCCCTTCCAAAGGGCTGAAGACCGTCCTTAGGCTTAAGGGTGGCCCGGGTCTTGGATGGGGATAGCATAGCCGGTGTTTCTGTGTCTGTGCCCTTGGGAGGGGCATTCTGCTTGAGGGAGGCAACTTTCTTGGAGGACTGTAATTTAGGTGATCGTTGCTTTAGCTTCCCAGTCACCTTTGGCTCCCTGATCCCTTTGGCTTTTCCAGCTGGCTGACTGCTATCCTGGAGCCTGGAGGAAGCTTGGGTCTTTGTGACAGAAGGTATAGTGGACAATTCTGAGTCTGCCCCTTTGGAGATGCCATTCAGCTTCTGGAAGGAGGCCTTCTTGGGATGTTGCTGTTTCTGCAGCTGCTGCTTTGCCTTTGCAGCCCCCTTGGCCTTCTTGGCTGGCTGGCTGCTGTTCTCAGACTTGGGGACGACCTGAGGCAAGTCTACATTTGTAGGTGTGGCTGTTTCAGAATTTCCTGGGGTTAAAATTAAATAGATCATGTCAGAAAATGGGCCTTGTCACCATATTTTAATATTCTCATATTAAAATACGAGAATTGCCATCTCTTGGCCAGGAGTTCCACACAATTAGGTCAGTACCTAAGAGGAGATTACCTAAATCCCCATTACTTAGTAATTACTTAGTATCACTTCACCTTTACTCAAGTCCTAGTTGAACCTTGTATTAAGAGATCACTGCCACTGGTCATCAGAGAAATGCAAATCAAAACCACATTGAGATACCACCTCACGCCAGTTAGAATGGCAATCATTAAAAAATCAGGAGACAACAGATGCTGGAGAGGATGTGGAGAAATAGGAACACTTTTACACTGTTGGAGTGTAAATTCATTCAACCATTGTCGAAGACAAGTGTGGCGATTCCTCAAGGATCTAGAAATAGAACTATCATTTGACCCAGCAATCCCATTACTGGGTATATACCCAAAGGATTATAAATCATTCTGTTATAAAGACACATGCATGCATGTTTATTGTGGCACTGTTCACAATAGCGAAGACTTGGAACCAACCCAAATACCCATCAATGATAGACTGGATAAAGAAAACGTGGCACATGGGACCCCATGTTTGGGTCCCCTTCCACGAACACTCTCGTGGAAGCCATCTTTCTCTTTTCTGGATTTCCCCTCTGGGGTCCCCTTCCACACTCTCTTGCGGAAGCCTGTCTTCCCCTCCTAAACTCCATCTCTCTCTATTCCCTTCCACTCAGTGTGGGAGCTGCTTTCCTCTCCTGGATTCCATCTTTCTGGATTCTCTCACTCAGCGTGAGAGTTAGCTGTTTCTTTCTCTCTCCTCCTGTTTCTCTCTCTCTCTCTCTCTAAATAAATAAAAAAAAAAAAAGAAAAAAGAAAAAGAAAATGTGGCACATATACACCATGGAATACTATGCAGCCATTAAAAAAGGATGAGTTCACATCTTTTGTAGGGACATGGATGAAACTGGAAACTATCATTATCAGCAGACTGACACAAGAACACAAAACCAAACATCGCATGTTGTTTCTCATTTGTGGGTGTTGAACAATGAGAATACAAAGACACAGGGTGGGGAACATCACAAACTGGGGCCTACGGGGTTGGGGGTCTGGATTGGAATAGCTGGGGGTGGGTGGGGTACTAGGGAGGGATAGGATTAGGAGAAATACCTAATGTAGATGACAGGGTGATGGATGCAGCAAACCACCACCATGGCACGCGTATACCTATGTAACAAGCCTGCACAATCTGCATGTGTACCCCAGAACTTAAAGTATAATTCCAGCACTTTGGGAGGCTAAGGCAAGTGGATTGCTTGAGGCCAGGAGTTCAAGACACAGCCTAGCCAACATGGCAAAACTGTCTCTACTAAAATTATAAAAATTAGTCGGGCATGGTGGTACACACCTGTAATCCCACCTACTTGGGAGTCTGAGGCACAAGAATCGCTTGAACCTGGAAGGCAGAGGTTGCAGTGAGCTGAGATTGTACCACTGCACTCTAGCCTGGGTGACAGAGCAAGACTGAGTCTCAAAAAAAAAAAAAAAAAAAAA
>CAUYLG010017140.1:0-24760 GCA_963573385.1 Cacajao melanocephalus
GAAAAACCCAGAGGTCTCTGTCAATTTTGCAGAATTTTCCAAGAAATGCCCTGAGAGGTGGAAGACAATGTCCAGGAAAGAGAAATCTAAATTTGATGAAATGGCAAAGGTGGATAAAGTGCGCTATGATCAGAAAATGAAGGATGATGGACCTGCTAAAGGAGGCAGGAAGAAGGATCCTAATGCCCCCAAAAGGCCACCGTCTGGATTCTTCCTGCTCTGTCCAGATTTCCACCCCAAGATCAAATCCACAAACCCTGGCATCTCTATTGGAGACGTGACAAAAAAGCTGGGTGAGATGTGGAGTAACCTAAATGACAGCGAAAAGCAGCCTTACATCACTAAGGCGGCAAAGCTGAAGGAGAAGTATGAGAGGGATGTTGCTGAGTGTACGTCGAAAGGAAAGTTTGATGGGTCCTGCTAAAGTTGCCTGGAAAAAGGTGGAAGAGGAAGATGGAGGAGGAAGAAGGGGGAGGAAGATGAGGAGGAGGAGGAGGAGGAGGAATTAAAAAACTGTTTATCTGTCTCCTTGTGAATAGTTAGAGAACGGGAAATCGGTAATTGACACATCCCTTATTTGAGAAGTATCTGTTTCCCTCATTAAGTTTAATTACAAAATTTGATCACCATCATATTGCAGTCTCTCAAAGTGCTCCAGAGATTGTCAGTTGTTTACATAAAGTGGTCATGGGTGTCTGGAGAACCCTGAAACTGTATCAAAGTTGTACATATTTCCAAACGTTTTTAAAATAAAAAGGCACTCTCAAGTTCTCCTCACTCTGTGCACTTTGCTGTTGGTGTGACAAGGCATTTAAAGATGTTTCTGGCTCTTTTTTTTTTTTTTTGGTAAGGTAGTGTTTACTATATAACTATTGGCTAGAAATTCTGAGTTATCAACTGTATATATGTATAGTTTGCAAAAGAACAAAACAGCCAAGACAAACTCTTGATGCTCCTTGCTTGGTGTTGAGGTTGTGGGGAAGATGCCTTTTGGAGGGGCTGTAGCTCAGGGCATGCAATGTCAGGCTAGACCTGCTGACTCTGCAGTGGGCATCCATTTAGCTTCAGTTTGTCTTGTTTCTGTATATAGTGACATAGCATTCTGCTACCACCTTAGCTGTGGACAAAGGGGGTCAGCTGGCGTTGAGTTTTTCTTTTTGTTTTAAGTGCAGTAGTTTTTAAACTGTTTTTAAACAAACTGTAGAACTCTTCATTGTCAGCAAAGTGAAGAGCCACTGCATCAATGGAAGTTCAAGAACCTTCTGTACTTAAACACAATTTGCAACATTCTGTTATTTTCTTTTGTATGTTTAGAATGCTGAAATGTTTTTGAAGTTAAATAAACAGTATTACATTTTAAAAAGAATACAAATCCAAAAAGTGTAACTAAATTAGTAATATCTAAGCTGTCTTTTGCAGTATAGGTTTATAAATTAGCACAGTCAAGGACATTCCAGAGCTAGCCAGCATTTCAAATCTTCTGAATTTTTGCAAGGAACTGAAGTATAAAAACGTGTATACTTCATCTTTCATACTATCTCAATCTGGAAGGAAAGACTAAAAGTTGTCATTTCACACATTTACCCAATTTTTTCGTAAGTATGTAAACAGTATCGGTACATAAGGTAGAATTTATTTAATTTTATTTACTAATATTATGAAATCCCACTTCAAAATATCACAAATATACCAAACCAAAGCAGAAACAAATTTTGAAATGCAGTGGGAGGTACCAGAAAATATACTGGCCTAAGAAGTAGTACCATTTTCTGACTGTGTCTCTACATGGTTATTCTCTCTGACTCTTAATTTTCTCAATCGCAAACTATAGGTCCCTTCCTTGTTTAAATAGCAAGTTAACTCTTGTATTCAAATTATTAATGGAGGGAAAACTATGAAAAACTGGCAAGAGCTATTAACATACAACTTCATATACAGAGCAAATTTTTAGAGAAATGAAGTCCTTGCTGAAAGATAACATATCTACTAATAAATTTATAACAAGCCAAAAATTACAATACTAATTTAGTTTTCATTTTGCTGCAATAAATGCCTTTCTAAAATTGTGCTATGTGACATTTTAAGAGGATTCTCATAACTCTATGCTTGTCCCAGATGATATCATTTAAAATATATCTTCTAAATCAGCATCTTAAAGGTATGTAGAAAAAAATTTAATCTTTGAGTAACTTTATTAAAGAGATTCAGAGATTAGTTTCTAAATTTGCTCTTTTATTAAGCTAAATTTTAAGTGAATAATTATCACTCAATTAGAATTGTACTGGCTTAAAAAAAATCTTAAAATGATAGAATACTGCAATATCCAAATAGCTTTACTGTCATGTATCTGGAATATGTAATTTTTTTTAAACTTCAAACACATATAAATTTAAGATAAAGATAAATAAATATATTTACAGAAATTCCAAGTACCAGCAGGTAACTCTTCTTAATGGAATATGGATACATCTCCACATTTCTCTAACAATCTCTGGTGCAAACTGATGAAGGCAGAAGAAAAACAGTTTATTTTCTCAAAAGCCTTGTATATGTGTCCCACTAGGTTCTTTCTTTCCTATTGACTAAGACCTACAGATGTCTGGAATTTTTTGCCAGGAAAATAGATATGAACCATACATGGAGATAAGGCCAACACTAAAATGCAGTTTACATATTCTTTAAAAATGTGCATCCCACATACTGCTAGTTTGATATTTCTAAAACTCTTTCGATGTTTCTAAAACCCTTTTCTCCATTACTTACAAGATTGATTTGAACTGTGTTTTCTATTGTTCTTCTCGATTTTATCCTGAAATCAACAGGCCAAACTGCCCTCACATAAAAGGAAAGATACTTAGTTCACTACTTTAGATCCTAGAATGCAAATAAAACGTCCAACAAAATACCATTTCTGGAACTGAATGAGTAATTTTGGTTTACTCAATGATTAAACTTTAGGATAAAATTAAAATGCAAAAATAAATATTTCTCTCTCTTATCTTTCTAAAATCTTAAGTCCTAACTACGTAGAAATGAAAATAAGACAAAAAGCCTCATGCAAAAGTTAAGCAAAGATTGAAGAAAGCGTAAGTCTCCTATTATACACAGCAAGTCTCAAGTAGAAAACATCTATCCAAAGCCATACATGAAAGAATTCTCCAATTTCCTTATTTGAGGCTTCTAATAGCTCTTTTCCTGGTTGTCACCAAAATTGCTGAGTAAATGATTGGTTTTCACATATGTTAGACAAAGAGTCTAGAGATGTAACTCTCGTGAGAAGCAATCTCTTTCTTTTATCCAGCAAACATTTACTGAGCATTTAGTAAGTGTCCAGTACTACATTAGCAATAAAGAAAAAATAAGAAATAAAATATATTTCCTATCCTCAGGAAGTTTACTGCAGGGAGGCAGAGAAACTAAAAATCACAATATAGTGTGATAAATGTTATGCTATACTAACAAGCTGTTTAGCAAGACAAAGAAAGGGATCATATATGGATTTGGAGGGGAGAATCAAGGAAGGCTTCCTCACAAAAAAAAAAAAGGAGGACAGTTTCCAAGACAAGAAAACAAACAAGATGTATACAACAGTATATACACTCAGTAAGCTGACAACAGTTCCCTAAATCTGAAGTACCCTGTGAATATGGAGGAATGGATAGACAAAACACTAGAGATAAGCAAAGGTGAAATCATTAAATGTCTTGTGCCAAACTAAGGAGCTTGAACTTTATCTGGAAGGTTATGTGGAGCCAAAGAAAGATGTTAAACTAGTAAGTAACAAGTAACATCTGCCTTTTAGAATAAATGTATTGACAGCAACATAAAGAAGAAGACAAGAAGAAAAAGTTTACATAAAGAAAACCTAATCAAGTTACTACCATATAATAAAGGCATAAAGTTATTAGGGCTTGAACTGAGGCACTGGCACTAAAGATGGAGAAGAGATCCTTTAAAAGAAAGATTTAGGGGTTAAAAATAACTATATATGTTAAATGACTAGATAGAAGGGTAAGGAAAAAAGAGGAGTCAAAGACAATTCCAAGGTTCTAATTTGTATGGCAGTGTCAATCACTCAGGGAACACAAAAACAGGCACATGTTTGAGAAAAGATGAGGTTCTCACTTTACAACAAGTTGAGTTTAGGACGCCTGAAGCTGAGGGAAGAGATGTGGACTAGCTGGTAGTTCACCCACTAACTGAACAGAAAACAACAAAAATTTTAAAACACAGCAAAAAACAAATTAGAATCTTACTGGGACTCTTCACATTATATTTAAATTCCATGAACACATAGTCTATGTGCTAAAAATTTCCAGTGGTAAAAGCTATTATTCTGAGAGAATGGAACACCACACTGTTCTGATTGGAAAAAATGATAGACACGTGATGAGCAGATAGATGAGTTTGTTGCCATTTGTCCTTTCAAAAGAGTCAAAGATATTAGAAGGGTCATTCCTTTTAGTAGCTCCTTTATTTACATCTGTCAGCACAATAAGAGATTAGTTAACCTGTACTGGGGAGGAAATCTGCTAAAATACAGAATGAGAGCAAACTGCTTGATAAATTACTGATGCTAAGCTGCCTAACTCTAAGATTTACAGTGTTTTAGAAAGTTAAATTTATATGAAGTATGAGCTAGGAAGAAATTTCTTCATGAAACTTAGCTTTTCACAATTTTGCCTTTTTTAAAGAAGTATCCTCTTTAAAAATTAATGTATAATACTATGTTCAGATGTTTTGACAAGAGTTCTACTTTTATTTTTTAAATAACTGTTTTGGGGGGAGAGACTAAAATGGCCGAAAAGGAGCTTCTCCGGACTGCAGCTCCCACAGAGTGAGGCACAAAACCAGAGTGATATCCACATCTCCAAGCGAGGTACCATGTTCATTCCAAAGGGACTGGTTGAACAGTGGGATTAACCCAAAAAAGGCGGTGAAAGCAGCCCAAACGGGGAAAGCTGAAGCAAGGCAGGGCACTGCCCCACCTGGAAAGTGTATCTGGCATGAAGGATGGAGGGGGTAACACCTCCTTGGTACTCCGAATCAGATACAGCGTTATACTCTGAGACTTCGGCAGCACACAGCCCAGGAAAACGCCACCTGGCTGAGTACTGCCCCGAGTTGCAGACCTGGGCAACAGCCCAGTCCAGCAGCCCTAGCCAGATCAGTGCCTTGTCAGCACAGACCACAGTGGAGACTTGGTCTAACACCAAGAAAGCTTGCAAGAAGGAACTGCCCATCCGACAGAAGGGAGAGTTGAAAGCAGGGAAAGGGATACAGGCCAGACAGGCCAGACAGGCCCCACCCCCAACCAGATCAAGCAACCGGAATCCCTCTACTGGGAGAGTTTCGCAGTTAACATATCAGATGGAGCTCAATACAGAAGCACTGGGCATGGCAGAGGAAAAGAAGCCCGCCATGGGAAGGATGGCTAATGCCAGCAGCAAAGTGGAAAGCAGGCAAAGAATAAACAGCAGCCTGGCTGAGACCAAGGCAGCCAGCAGCGCTTTCACTGGCAGACAACGGACAGACTGTCTCAAAAAGCACGCTGACACCTGCGTTAAAAAAAAAAAAAAAAAAAAAAAAGCCACTCTTAGACCCCACAAGAAATCACCAACTTCAAAGATCAAAGACAGACAAAGTCACGACGATAGGAAGAAACCAGCGCAAAAAGGACGAAAACATCGAAGTCCAGAATGCCTCTCCTCCCCGGAGAGATCACAACGGCTCACAAGCCAGACAACAAAACAGGTCAGAAAATGATTTTGACGAGCTGACAGAAGCAGGCTTCAAAAGATAGGTAATAACAAACTTCTCTGAGCTAAAAGAACATGTTCTAACGCAATGCAAAGAAACTAAGAACCTTGAAAAAAAGATTAGACAAAATGCTAATTAGAATAACCAGCCTAGAGAAGAACATAAACAATTTCATGGAGCTGAAAAACACAGGACAAGAACTTCATGAAGCACACACAAGTTTCAATAGCCGAATCAATCAAGCAGAAGAAAGGATATCAGCGATTGAAGATCACCTCAATGAAATAAAAAGAGAAGGCAAGAAAAGAGAAAAAATGAGTGAAAAGACATGAACAAAGCCTTCAAGAAATATGGGATTATGTGAAAAGACCTAATCTACGTTTGATAGGTGTATCTGAAGAGGACAGGGAGAATGAATCCAAGCTGGAAAACACTCTTCAGGATATTATCCAGGAGAACTTCCCCAACCTAGCAAAGCAGGCCAACATTCAACTACAGGAAATACAGAGAACACCACAGAGATACTCCTCAAGAAAAGCAACCCCAAGGCACATAATCGTCAGATTCACCAGAATTGAAATGAAGGGAGAAATGGTAAGGGCAGCCAGAGAGAAAGGCCAGGTCACCCACAAAGGAAAGCCCATCAGATTCACAGTGGATCTCTCGGCAGAAATCCTACAAGCCAGAAGAGGGTGGGGGCCAATATTCAACATCCTTAAAGAAAAGAACTTTCAACCCAGAATCTCATATCCAGTCAAACGAAGCTTCATAAGTGAAGGAGAAATAAAATCCTTTACAGACAAGCAATTACTGAGAGATTACGTTGCCACCAGACCTGCCTTACAAGAGCTCCTGCAAGAAGCACTAAACATAGAAAGGAATAACCAGTACCAGCCACTCCAAAAACATACCAAATGGTAAAGACCAATGACGCAAAGAGGAAACTGCATCGACCAATGGGCAAAACAACCAACCAGTAACAAAATGGCAGGATCAAATTCACACATAACAATATTAATCCTAAATGTAAATCGCCTAAATATCCCAATCAAAAGACAAAGACTGGTAAATTGGGTACAAAGTCAAGACCCATCAGTGTGCTGTGTCCAGGAAACCCATCTCACATGCAAGGATACACAAAGGCTCAAAATAAAGGGATGGAGGAAGATTTACCAAGCAAATGGAAAGCAAAAACAAAGCAGGAGTTGCAATCCTAGTCTCTGATAAAATAGACTTTAAACCAACAAAAATCAAAAGAGACAAAGAAGGACATTACATAATGGTAAAAGAATCAATGCAACAAGAAGAGCTAATGATCCTAAATATATACGCAACCAATACAGGAGCACCCAGATACATAAAGCAAGTTCTTAATGACTTACAAAGAGACTTAGACTCCCACATAATAATAGTGGGAGACATTAACACTCCACTGTCAATATTAGACACATCAAAGAGACAGAAAATTAAAAAGGATATCCAGGACTTGAATTCAGACCAGGACCATGCAAACCTGATAGACATTTACAGAACTCTCCACCCCAAATCCACAAAATATACGTTCTTCCCAGCACCACACCACACCTACTCTAAAATTGACCACATAATTGGAAGTAAATCACTCCTCAGCAAATGCAAAAGAACGCAAATCATAACAAACAGTCTCTCAGATCACAATGCAATCAAGTTAGAACTCAGAATTCAGAAAGTAACTCAGAAACGCACAACTTCATGGAAACTGAACAACTGGCTCTTGAATGCTGACTGGATAAACAATGAAATGAAGGCAGAAATAAAGATGTTCTTTGAAACCAATGAGAATGAAGACACAACATACCAGAATCTCTGGGACATATTTAAAGCACTGTCTACAGGAAAATATATAGCAATAAATGCCCACATGAGAAGCAAGGAGAGATCTAAAATTGACACCCTATCGTCAAAATTGAAAGAGCTAGAGGAGAAAGATCAAAAAAACTCAAAAGCTAACAGAAGACAAGAAATAACTAAGATCAGAGCAGAACTGAAGGAGATAGAGACACAGAAAACCCTTCAAAAAACTCAATAAATCCAGGAGCTGGTTCTTCGAAAAGATCCATAAAATAGACAGAACGTCAGCCAGATTAATAAAAAAGAAAAGAGAGAATAATCAAATAGATGTAATAAAAAACGTTAAAGGTGATATCACCACTGATCCCACAGAAGTACAAACTACCATCAGAGATTACTACAAACAACTCTATGTACATAAACCAGTAAATCTGGAAGAAATGGATAAATACCTGGACACTTGCACACTCCCAAGCCTAAACCAGGAAGAAGTTGAAACCCTGTATAGACCAATAACAAGGGCTGAAGTTGAGGCAGCAATTAATAGCCTACCCACCAAAAAAAGCCCAGGTCCAAATGGGTTCATAGCCGAATTCTACCAGACATACAAAGAGCAGCTGGTACCATTCCTTCTGAAACTGTTCCAAACAATACAAAAAGAGGGAATCCTCCCCAAATTACTTTATGAGACCAACATCATCCTGATACCAAAACCCGGCAGAGACTCAGCAAGAAAAGAAAACTTCAGGCCAATATCCATGGTGAACATAGATGCAAAAATCTTCAATAAAATATTAGCAAACCAATTGCAACAGCACATCAAAAAGATTATCCATCACAATCAAATAGGCTTCATTCCAGGGATGCAAGGCTGGTTCAACATACTCAAGGCTATAAACGTAATCCACCACATAAACAGAACCAAAGACAAAACCACATGATTATCTCAATAGATGCAGAGAAGGCCTTTGACAAAATTCAACAGCCCTTTATGTTAAAAACTCTCAATAAACTAGGTATCAATGGAACATATCACAAAATAATAAAAGCTATTTATGACAAACCCACTGCCAATACCATACTGAATGGGCAAAAACTGGAAGCATTCCCTTTGAAATCTGGCACTAGACAAGGATGCCCTCTCTCACCACTCTTATTCAATATAGTATTGGAATTTCTAGCCAGAGCAATCAGGCAAGAAAAAGAAACAAAGGGTATTCAATTAGGAAAAGAGGAGGTTAAATTGTCTCTATTTGCAGATGACATGACTGTATATTTAGAAGACCCCATCGTTTCAGCCCAAACTCTCCTTAAGCTGATAAGCAACTTCAGCAAAGTCTGAGGATACAAAATCAATGTGCAGAAATCACAAGCATTCCTATACACCAATAACAGACAAACAGAGAGCCAAATCAAGAACCAACTGCCATTCACAATTGCTACAAAGAGAGTAAAATACCTAGGAATACAACTAAAAAAGGAGGTAAAGGACCTCTTAAAGGAGAACTACAAACCACTGCTCAAGGAAATAACAGAGGACACAAACAGATGGAAAAACATTCCATGCTCATCATTAGGAAGAATCAATATCATGAAAATGGCCATACTGCCCAAAGTAATTTACAGATTTAACTCTATTCCCATCAAACTACCAATGACCTTCTTCACAAAACTGGAAAAAAACACTTTAAACTTCACATGGAACCCAAAAAGAGCCTGCATAGCCAAGACAATCCGAAGCAAAAAGAACAAAGCTGGCGGCATCACACTGTCGGACTTCAAGCTATACTAGAAGTCAACAGTAATCAAAACATCACGGTACTGGTACCAAAACAGAGACATAGACCAAAGGAACAGAACAGAGGTCTCCAGAGCAATACCACACATCTACAACCATCTGATCTTTGACAAACCTCACAAAAACAAGCAATGGTGAAAGGGTCCCATTTAATAAATGGTATTGGAAAAACTGGCTAGCAATATGCAGAAAGCAGAAACTGGACCCCTTCCTGACACCTTATACTAAAAAATTAACTCCAGATGGATTAAGGACTTAAATATAAGACCAAACACCATAAAACCCCTAGAAGAAAATCTAGGCAAAACCATCCTGGACATAGGCATAGGCAAGGCCTTCATGACTAAAACACCAAAAGCAATGGCAGAAAAAGCCAAAATAGACAAATGGGATCTAATTAAACTCCAGAACTTCTGTACAGCAAAAGAAACAATTATTAGAGAGAACCAGCAACCAACAGAATGGGAAAAAATTTTTGCAATCTACCCATCTGACAAAGGGCTAATATCCAGAATCTACAAAGAACTAAAACAGATTCACAAGAAAAAAACAAACACATCCATCCAAAAGTAGGCAAAGGATATGAACAGACACTTTTCAAAAGAAGACATATATGAAGCCAACAAACATATGAAAAAACGCTCATCATCACTGGTCATTAGAGAAATGCAAATCAAAACCACATTGAGATACCATCTCACATCAGTTAGAATGGCAATCATTAAAAAATCTGGAGACAACAGCTGCTGGAGAGGATGTGGAGAAACAGGAACACTTTTACACTGTTGGTGGGAGTGTAAATTAGTTCAACCATTGTGGAAGACAGTGTGGCAATTCCTCAAGGACCTAGAAATATAAATTCCATTTTAACCAGCAATCCCATTACTGGGTATATACCCAAAGGACTATAAATCGTTGTATTATAAAGACACATGCACATGCATGTTCATCTCGGCACTGTTTACAATAGCAAACACCTGGAACCAACCCAAATGCCTATCAATGATAGACTGGACAAAGAAAATGTGGCACATATACACCATGGAATACTATGCAGCCATAAAAAATGATGAGTTTGTGTCCTTTGTAGGGACATGGATGAACCTGGAAACCATTCTCAGCAAACTGACACAAGAACAGAAAACCAAACACTACATGTTCTCACTCATAGGCGGGTGTTGAAGAATGAAAACGCATGGACACAGAGAGAGAAGCATCACACACTGGGGTCCATTAGTGGGGCTAGGGGAGGGATAGTGGGAGGAAGGGTAGGGAGTGATAACATGGGGAGAAATGTCAGGTATAGGTGATGGGGTGATGGAGGCAGCAAACCACCTTGCCATGAACGTACCTATGCAACAATCTTGCATGATCTGCACATGTACCCCAGAATCTAAAGTACAATAAAATAAATAAATAAATAAAAATAACTGTATTGAAAGTTAACAGTTTTTATCTGAGTCTTGGCTTAAAGAACTTGTATACTGTCATTCAGATTACAGACCATATAACCAAAGTACTGTCTAGCTAATTGTAGGTTATTCTAATTGAAAATAAAGTACCTTCCCCTAAAACATTCATTTAACAACTGAAACTGTAAATGGTAATATGTAAAAGATTATGTTATAGATTCCTAGAGCTAATTCCTAGTTTTCAGCCCCAAACTCCACATATAATTCTTTCAAAAAAGACAAAACGAAATTGATCTTCTTACTTTACAAAATTAAACTGAATATTTACTATTAAAAACCTAGAGGCAATATGTTAACATCATCTCCTTTTTGAAAAATTCATTTAAAATACAAGCTTACAAAAGTCAAAAATGGTTAGAATCTAGATTAGATAACATTTTTAAAGGATGTTAAAGATGAAGAAAATATTAGTGCATATATATACACACACATTTATATGCATATAATACATATACACACATGTATATATGTATCTTCATTTTAATAAAATAATCCCTAAAAACATGTGTACATGAATCAAATTATACTAAAATGAGATAAATGTACTAATGATACTTGTTTTTAAATATAATTGTCAATCTGCTTAATGAAGTGCAGAACCATCAGCTAACCTTATAAATTAAGATTGGCAGCTTTTAAGATTTGCTTTAGAGTGTGGTATGCCTATATATGCAAATCTTCTTTGAGATCATTTCCAACAATCTTATCATTAAGAGTATGGAATTCATATTATTTCAAATGTGGTAAGTTGAACAAAATCAATACTGAACAACATACCTTTCAGATAAATTAAGGCTTTGGTGAAGAGGTTCTAATATTTGACATGTCTCTAGGCTGTCAACAGATGTCGAAGGCAATGAGTCTGATTGCACCTTGTTGGCATCACATAAATTAGCATCGTTTCTAGGTAGGGTCTTTCTGAATTTTCGTCCTAAATCCGTCCATAGGACATTCGTCAACATAACTTTGAGTTGCCTGTTATATACATAAATAATTAGTATATATGGTACTACACATTGTAGAATACATGAATTCATCACAAACTAACAATATCTCCAGAAATTCCAAATTTCAGTTCAAGAAACTATAGTAGTAAATATGATAAGAAAAAAGAAAAAATGCCTAGCTATTCTCAAATATACCCTAAAAAGTAAAGTCTATTTCACTTAAGGTGGGATTTTCTTCAGAATTCTGTCAAGAATACTACAACTGTCAATACACATGTACAGCTGCTAGATTCCTGGCAACCCATTCATGTTTATTAACAATGTTAGTGGAAGGACAGTGTCCATCTGCAGATCTAATCACAGACGAAACTGCTTTTTGTGCTAAAAATGTGTTTTTGTTTTAGCATTTGTTGATTCAGAAAACATTATTAAAACTAAGGGTGCAATACTTGCATCATTTACATTCTTAAGCCTACAAAGTCTTAAGATATAGATTCGATTTTACCTTCTTTCTAAAATAGGTCAATTTATAACATTTACTTTACTGTACCTATAGCAATTTCAAAAAAAAAAAAAACACTGACAAATGCAAGCAGTTCCAGCGACAGTTTTGCTCATCATGTTTTCCCCATCTTCTCATTCAATACATCTTTACGCTGAATACTTGAATAACTATGTTCAGTTCTGGAATTCCAAAATCTATGGAATATAGTTTCTGCAGCGTGTGAACAGGCTACCAAGTACACTTAAAGCAATGTCAAGTGAGGAATGGCTGAAAGAGCTGAGAAATGTTTAATCAAAAAAGTGTCTGTTTTTCTACGTATGAAACAGTTTTAGGCACTTTTTGTTTGTTTGCTTAACAAACACAAGAATACTAAGAAACAGCAAGATGTCCACATATTTTCAAGATCAAATGGGAACTCTCAAAAAAATCACTTGTTTGCAGCAGCCACTTGAGTGTATATTCCCAGACCAACTAGCAGGAAAAGGGTACAAGTCCCCAGGATACTTCCACAGAACACACTGAAAACTCCAAACATATTATGCTGAAAAAAAAGTTTAAGCTATTAGTTTAAAAAGTATTAAAAAAAAAAATAAAGAAATCAGTGACATCTCTATGGATCAATAATAATTCAAGCACTTACTGAACATCTTCCAGCAAAACAACTATGCTAGTATAATCTGGAGTTTTAGCCACAAACAAAATAGTTGAGTTTTTGCCTCCGCAGAATGTGCATTACAGAGAAGAGGAAACCAATTAATTGTTTAATTGGAATTCTGATACGTGCTATGAAGAAGAAATAAAGATGTTGCATTTCTTCTGAGCCAAGTCATGGAAGGTTTTTTGGAGACTACGACCTTGAAGCCGAAGTCTCAAAGAAGGACAGGCACTATCCAAAGGAAACAAGTAAAAAATGGAGAAAGGTCCAAAAAACAGGACAAAATGAAAATGCTCTGAGTAAACCTTCTTCAAAGACATTAAAAGACTTACTTGACTCAGGTACTTAGAATAAAGAGGAAATGTGTCTAAGAGCAGGCAGTTAGGCAGGACTTAGCAAACTATATTAAGGATCTGAGACTTTATGTCAACAACAATAGAAATCCACTAGTCTTAATTGGGAAACAACGAGATCAGAGCTACATATTTAAAAGATCATTTTGATCTTTATGAAGAATAAAATGGAAGCACTAGCAAATATGGGGAATGAAAATTAATTTATGGAGATAATAATGACTTTATCAGAAGTAGTTTAGTAGAATGGTGGGAGCAGAAACCAGAATACAGCGGGATGAGTAAAGGGAAAGGATCAAAGGGATACAGCAAATGAAAGGAGTTGAGAAATACAGTTGTGAAAGCAGAAAATAAGACAAGACCTGAAAATACATGGAAGAAGCAAGAAAGGGTTTGTGGTCAGTTATTGGTTGATTAGTTAGTTAAGACAGGAAAGATCTGTATAAGTTTAAATGCTTATGGGAACCACTTAAAGGCTGAAGATACAGTAGGCAGGATAATTAACAGAGTAAGTTTCCTAAGGACTTGCATAATAAGTGCTAATATTTACTGAACATGTACTATATACCAAGCACTGTGGTAAGCATTTTACAATTCTTTATTTCATTTAATCCTCACAACCAATCCATGAGGGACTTACAAATTATTCTTTTCATGCAGTTGAGGAGACCAAGGTAGACAGATTAATATCTACGCCCACAGTAAAACAAGTAGTGAAAATGGGATCCAGAGCCACACAGTCTCAATTTTCTTGCCAGCACTCTTAACTGCTTCACACTACACTGGTTTATGATAGAAGATGCACTCCTTTCATTCTTGCAAGAAGGAGAAGGAACCAAGACCAGCTCTTAAAAGTGATAGGAAAGGTAAAGGAACATAGGTTTGAGAAAAGTTTTCAAATAATCATTGTAGAGAGGGGCAACACAAGGTTACCAAAGAAACACAGTAAGGCTGTCTTACAGCTAAGAAATCCCTGTAAGATTAACACATCTATAATGCCACAAATCTTTTTATTTTTCCAATCAGTGCCAGTCCTAAGTGACAGCACAATGCAAACAGATGAGTTCACAGATGATTATTAATTGCAAAGAGGAAAAGCTGTCTTTACAGTGAACAGATCTGGCAGGCACCACCTTATGCAAGTGATCAAACAGAGAACTATTAAGAGTGAAACAATCAGAAATTATGTATCCCCTGCTATGTGCAATAAAAGGTACATGACATCAGGTATGAAGTTTTCCTGCCAAAATATAACCTGGACCAATCATAAGGGCAAGTCAGGAAAAATAATAAAAACATAGACTGTGAGGCATTCTACAAGACAACTGGTCTGGACTCCTCAAAACTCAATGTCATGGTTAAAAGAGAAAGGGCAGACCAGGTGGGAACTCTTCTAGATTAAGAGACTAATGAGGTATAATAACCAAATACAATGTGTGAATCTGAATTTGACTCTATTAGGTTGGTGCAAAAATAACTGCAGTTTTTGCCAAATAAATTTAAAAATAAATAAATATAAAACATTTTGGGAACATTCAGGAAATTCTGATTGTGGACTTTATAGCACATGACAATATGAAATTATTGTTAATTTTCTTGACGGCATAATTGTTATATAAGATAATGTCACTGTTCTTAGGCAAAGCAGGCAGAAGTATTTGAACATAAAATGCCATGATGCCTGCAAATTACTTCCAAATGGTTCCCCAAAAAATGTATGTGTCTATGTACACGTGTATACATGTGATGCCCATCTATACACATGCATAACAAGAGACCAAGAGACAGCAAACTTGGTAAAATGTTTAAAGACTATCAGACTATTATTTATAAGTTTTACAACTATACATTTGCAATTCTAAATGACCAAATAAAAATATATACAAAATTTTAAGGATATTTATTTTAAGGATAAAATGTAATTAAGTCTAATGGAAAAACTATATGACTTAGGTATTTGCTAAATTATTAGGGAAATTATTATCTCAATAGTAATTTTAATTATTTCAAATATGAGACTATTCAGTGTCGGAAAAAGCCATTTTTCTATTCACTCAGATTAAATACGAACTTATGTTGGAAAATAACAAATCATTGGCTTTACTGATTATTCTAATAGTGAGGCTCTAAATGAGGACAATTTGGCTTCTCTGGGAAAATACTTATTTCACGTTTGGCTTTATTATAATTTTTCTGACTAAAAATATCCTGCAACAGAAGTCAGTAATCTCTTTCCCCCAAATTAATAAGGTAAAAAATTCTAAACATCTACAACATTTAAATGTCACAAGATTTCTCTGTGTATCAGAAGAGAAACCTAAGAGTAAAGAACAACATTCAAACCAGGCAAATTAAAACCTAAATTTAGTATTTAGGGATACACACTCAGGTAATAATACTATCCAAGAAAAATAAGAAAGTAATTACTTTTAAAGTTAGGTGAGTGGTTACCTTTAAAGCAGGGGTCCCCACCCCTCAGGTTGCTGACCAGTACCAGTCTGTGGCCTGTTAGGAACTGGGCCACACAGCAGCAGATAAGCAGTCAGTGAGTGAGCACTATTGCCTGAGCACTGCCTCCTGTCAAATCAGCGGCAGCATTAGATTTGCATAGGAGCACGAACTCTATTGTGAACTTCACATTCGAGGGATCTAGCTTATGCACTCCTTATGAGAATCTAACTAATGCCCGATTATCTAAACCAGTCTCCACAACACCCCCCAGCTCAATCCCATCCATGGAAAAATTGTCTTCCATAAAACTGGTCCCTGGTGCCAAAAAGGTTAGGGACCGCTGCTTTAAAGGGTTATCATTTGCAGGGGTTGAGAACTTCTGGGGTTGTTTTCTGTTTTGTACCCCAGTTGTGGTTAAAATCTGCCTTAAAAAATATATATTAAATTTAATGACTAATTCATTGAACTGTTTACCTTTTATTGATTTTTTTGTTAGTTACATTACATTTCACAGTAAAAATGAAAAGTAAAGACGGCTAAACAGAACTCCACCTAACCAAACAATCTCTATACTCGGGTACGTTGGTTCCTGTTACTTGCCTAGGCTTTTCAGAACCATCCAATTATCTGTTTACAAAATGTTCCTTTGAAAGCTCCAAACCACTATACTAATACTTGCTTAATTTTTTATGAGGGAAAATGATCACTGATGCATATACTCAGATTTAAAAAAAAAAAATTCCTAAAAAATAAGAAATACACTACGTCTTTTCTGTTTTATATATGTGAAAATTTATAATTGTAGGAAAACCCAGCATAATCACAGCAGAAAAAATAAAATAACATTTTTTTCCAGTAAATAAAAGAACACATATACTAGTTTTCAAAAAAACTCAAATTTTTAAAATTTTTCAACAAGTGTTTATCAATGAATACATAAACATGACTTAATTACAAAGCTTAGCTAAATAAATTCAGAAATCAGAAAAAATAATCTTCCCTCAGACTTGGACTCGTACATTTTGATTCTGGAAAATAAACAGTTGGGATGAAGGCATTGTTTTCATGATTTTTTTCATAATTTTATTTATAGTATTTCTTGTCCTTCAAAAAAAACGGACAAAACATTTGGACACTTCACCAAAAAAAATACACAAATGGCCAACATGCATACAAAAAGATGTTTAGTATCATTAAATCTTATGTTTCCGGTCTTTTTAAAAAAAGTTTTAAAGAAGAGGCAGGAGCAAAGCAAATTCAACCAATACTCTGGAGAAGACTTTTCAAAGTCCAATAAAGCACATGAAAAAATGTTCAACATCATCAGTCATCAAGGAAATGCAATTAAAATCACAAAGAGATACTACTACACTTCCATTAGAAAGTATGACGATAAAAAGACTGACCATATAAGTGTTGGCCAGGGTGTGAAGAAAATGAAACCCTCCTACTTGGCTGGCAGTGGGAATGCAATATGGCACAGCCACTTATGACAGCTTGGCAGTTTCTCACAAAGTTAAGAATGTACTTACGATATTACCCAGGAATCCTACTCCTAGGTATTTACCCAAAAGAAATGAAAACAGGCTCCCAACACAATGGCTGACTAGATGCAGCCAGGTGGAATAGCTACCACCAAGGGGCAAGGACGATGGGTGCACTCCTAACAGATCTTCAGAGGGAAGGCACAGAAACTGGACAGAGAGAAGACACAGAAGCTAGGCTGAAGAGGGAGAAAACTGGGAAGCCTGCACAGCGCTACCATTTACCAGGACTCATTCCTAGCCCCCAATGACTCTGGGGTCAACAGTTGAGTTCAACTGGCAAGGAGTAATCCACTCTCACGAAGGGTCTCTGGAATCCCAGCAGGAGGACACCCCTCAACCGCCACGGACACCAGAGTTGGCAGGGAGAGCTGCTTAGAGAAAGTGGTAGGGGCAGCACACCAGCTGATGTGGAGACCGGAAGCTTTGGTGCAGGAAGGAAAGTCTGTAGCAGAGCACAGCCAGAGAGGGCCATCCCTCTAGGCTCGACTTGCTCCCATAAGAGACTTTACCCTAGGGAAACTGTTGGACCTGAACTCTGCAGGGTTGTCTTGCCCATCAAACAAGGCTGGTGTGACCCAGCTACTCAGGAGGCTGAGGCACGATAACTGCCAGAACCCAGGACGTGGAGGTTGCAATGATCAGAGATCGCACCACTGCACTCTAGCCTGGGCAACAGAGTGAGACTCTGCCTCAAAAAAAAAAAAAAAAAAAAAAAAAAAAAAAACTTACAGAAATCTACACTTAAAATGTATGTATTTTATTGCATGTAAATTATACATCAATAAGATGACAAAAAGCCATTAGGAAAATGCAAGATATTCATATTGCATGATGAAATCTTACTTAATTGAAACAAGGTCAGTCTTATGAAATTCAGATACAGGAAAATGGGAAAATGGGTAACATGCCTGAAATGAGTGGAAAATTAGTAAAGAGCACCATAAGGGTTGTATTCCAGGACAGACGGCTACAATATACACAGCATCAGCAACTTGAAGGATGGAAGTGGAATCGCCCAGGAGACAAACTTCTTGATTTAGATATTCCAATGTCTATGGGAATAACTGACACAAGGACCAATCCAAGCCAGTTAAATTAGGTTGAATTTCTCAGGGAACCAACAAAACGCACCTCTGTCTCCATTCAGCTACACTGCATCAGCACAGAATTTACTCCACGGAAGCACGGAGGTGAAAAGGGAGTGCCCTTAAGGATCCAGGTTGACACCTTTAAGCAGAATGAATATGGGGAATACACAGATCATCTACACTCAGCCAGCTGCCAAATCAAAGTTTTTAAGCTTAAAGGTGCAAAAAGGAAACAAAAAACTGACCGAGAGAAGATGGAGAAGAGAACAGCTCATGAAAAAGAAAAGTATCAGCCGTCCTATGATACCACAGTCCTCACAGTGTTCTCCATGGCCCGATGCCCCCACAGCTTATGTGAGTAACAGCCCTTCTCCAGCGCCCACTTTCACCTCCCCATAGCAAAGCACTTGCAGTGTCCCGGACAGCAACTCCTCTTCCCCAAATCATCAGGGAAGTGGAGCTTCACAGGCCTCTGGTGAACAAATTCAGCATCAGCTACGATCCAGGAAACACAGCAATGGCTGCTCAAAAACACATTCTCTTCCTACACAAGACTATTCTCAATTTTTCAGGTGCTGACTTATTAAAACTGATAAAGGAAGATTTAACTCAAATTTGTAGTGCAGCCAATGAAATTCGGCTCTGTAATGCACTGAAGTCAAGGTCAGTCAGGCCCCGTTTAATCACCTATGTCTGCTAGAAGCAGCCAAGCAGCATGGTGCTGCAAGGGCAGCAGCAAGCCCCAGGCAGTGCAAACGAGAATGGCAGTGGGACACCCTACGTTTATCATGCAATCTACTTGGAAGAAACGATTGCCTCAGAAGTCGCTCGAAAACTTGCGCTGGTGTTTAATATTCCTCTCCTCCAAATTAATCAGATCTACAGACAGGGACCAACTGGTATTCACATTCTTGTTAGTAATCAGATGGTTCAGAACTTTCAAGACGAGAGTTGCTTTTTATTCTCCACAGTAAAAGCTGAAAATAGTGATGGCATCCACATAATTTTAAAGTAATGTCTTATATAAACTGAACTATATTCAGGACCAAATAGTCACACTTAAAAAGTGTGTGAAGCCTGAATCCAAGAAGTCTTAGGATTGGATTTTACCATATGAAATGTTTCATACTGAAAACACGAGGTGACCTTTCTAATGTGCTGTATGAGAGGTGAATCTCCTCACTGTCACTGCCATAGCCAAGCATCCTCATGAGAGTGAGCACATCGGCAGAGCATTCATCCAGCTCTAGGGGTCATGGTCCAGGCATAGCTGCCTGCTTCTCTGGCAGAGGCCAGTAAATACAGTTCCTAGAAGTAGCCTTTGCTGTCTTTTTACATTGTGGGCATTTACTTTTCTGTGCCAGTTTGGGTTTTATTGCCTGAACTTTTTTTTTTTTAATTTTTATTGTATTTTATGTTTTGGGGTACATTATGCTGACCTGGAGAGGAGATGGGGGGACAGTGCTATTATGGAGCCAGCAGCGAATCTGTAAGTGGAGAGATGTTGGGCTGATGCAGCCATTGATGGTCAGTTAAGAAGCTCAGCACATTCTTGGAAGAAATCATGTCTAAGGGTGTACGTTTGATGTGATCAGGCCAGAGCGGAGAAGATCCAAGCAAGGAAGACGGGCTTGAAGCAAACTGCATTATCAGGAGAACCTTGGTGAGAGGATCAGTGTAAATCCTAATACGTGCAAAGACTTGTGTTTTGGCTTTGTGACAGATTTATTGAAAAACTTTTTTGCTTCTGCTTCCATTTTTAGCATTTTAGTTTCTGGTTTTCATTTTTAGAGATTCCTTGCCTTTTAAATTCATGTGTTTTTTCTCTCATTTTCTTCCCTGTCTCCATCTCTGACCACACCCCACCCCACTCCAATCCCCCACCCTCAGCATCCTGTTAAACATTTCTAAAGCCCTACCCCAGACATGGGAAATAGGTGCCCCAAGTAGGGAGAGAAAGTATTATTGTTGATAGCTTCTGACTAGGCGTTAAGGGATCTTCATTATGAACAAGATGAAATTTTTCATGGAAACACTAGATGTTATCAATCAAACCCTAAAATGTATCATACAAATCCCTTAAGCCTCTCCTCAAATATTAACCTTTAGAGCAATCATGGATAGACATTCTGGTGATTGTTTAGGGGCTTTTTACACACCACATAATAGCTTCTTTCTCTATAAAAAAAAGAGTGCCTCTTTCATAAAACCAAATGCTTGTCTGCTGGCATACTGTGCAAAAGGAATCCACTGTTTCCTCACTTTCCTCCTATATTTCTGTCCTTCATCCAAAACCTTTCCAAAATCTATCAGCAAGCATTTTTTAGGCATGTGGTATAAGGGACTGAAATTTTTTAAAACTTCTATTACATTTTAATTGTAGCATCTCTCTCTACATATACCTAGGTGTCCTGATTTGAAGGTAGTATTTGATCCTCATCTTTGTTCAGGCAAAAATAGGAAATGAATAATTTTTGAGTTTGAAATCTCTCCCAGAACACAAACTACTTCGGTGTGTTAAAGCTTTGATATTTTATGTTTTATTCATAAAGGGGGTTAATTATTTGCTACAAAGAAGCATGGCCTATTTTCATCTTCAATTTGAAAATATCTATAACTACTTATAGACCCTATAGGCAGAGCGCTTTCCTTTGTGACTTTTTCCCTTTGCTTTTGTGTGACCACATGTTTTCTGTACCAGTCACTGGGGAAAGAAGTGGGTTTATCTCTCGTTTTAAAAATTTTGTTTGTCTATTTAGCATTACTTTTTGGGTCTCGAGATTTGCGAACAATAAATGTCAATTAATGCTTTTTTGAAGTTCCTCATCAGGTTTTAGAAGCTGAGTGGGAATACTTAGACACTTCTCAAATTATACTGAGTGGCAGTGAACATGAGTTTGTCCCAGCGGAACAGGCTAAATAAATTATGGCAGCAGCAAATTTGTTACATTTTTTAAAATAGTAAGATGTATACGTTTCAGTATAATAAATGTTTTCTGATTGTTTTGCAAAGAAAAAAAGAAAAATCCATTAGGATTAGAAAATTTCAGGGGTTCTAAAGAATAATCATCACTGAAGTCTGTCTTGGACTCTATCTTTCCAGTACATGCATTTGTTACTTGGCAATCGGCCAAATGCTAAGGAAAGCAGTTTTTGAAACAAAAGTCTTTTTGTTATCTAATTCTTTGAAATTAAAAGGGGACTTTGTCTTGCACCTTAGGTACCAGCATGGCCACAGCAGGGTAGAGCACCAAGTAGGCTCTGGGGTCCCCAATTCTAGGATGTGACTGCTGGATGGCACTTTTGGACCTGACCTGGGCCAGAGGGGAGCCCAGACCAGGCAGCATTCACAACAAGCCAACTTAAGAGAACTCGGGCCTTAAGGGAACATCGTAGGTAGTCTGGCAGTACTCCTCACGGCCTGGGGTAGCGATGGCTATAGGGTGAGGCTCCTATGCTTTTGGGAAAGAGTGGGAAGAGTGGGGAGGACTGCCTCGTGTCATTTAAGTGCCAGCTCAGCCACAATATAACAGAACACCAGGTAGACTTCTAAGGTTTTTGACTCTAGTCTCTGACCCCCAGACAATAGTTTTGAGCTCACCCAGGGCTTGGGAGATCTTGCTGTCATTAAGCAAATGTAGGCAGTAGCCAGAGAGTGGTGACAACAGGGCTTGGGTGAGACCCAGAGCTGTGCTGGCTTCAGGTCTGACCCAGCACAGTCATAATGCTAGTGGCCATAGGGGTGCTTAGGTGACTCCACCCCCTGCTTTAGGTGGCTTGGAATAGAGATTGTATGTTTGGGACAAAGTAAGGGAAAGAAAAATAGTCTCTGCCAGGTAATCCAGAGAATTCTCCCAATTCTTGTACAAGACTATCAAGGCAATACCTCTACAACTCTGTAGGAATCACAGCATTACTGGGTTGGGGTGCACCCTAAAGCTTAGAGCATAACACCCAACTCCTTTCAAATATCTGAAAAGCCTTCCCAAGGATGGCTACAAATAAACACAGAGAAGATTACAATAAAAACCTAACTCTTCAATGCCCTGATAATGAAGAACATCTACTAGCATCAACACATCAAGGAAAATAATCACTGGAAGGTACAAAACTCACTGGTAATAATAAGTACATAGAAAAACAAAGAATATCATAACACTGTAACTTGTGGTGTGTAAACTACTCTTATCCTATGTAGAAAGACTAGATGAGAAACCAACCAAAAATAATAACTACAATAACTTTTCAAGACATAGTCAATACAAAAAAGACATAAATAGAAACAATAAAAAGATAAAAAACAAAGAGGCACAGAGTTTTTATTAACTTTCATTTTGCTTGTTGTTTATGTAAATAATGTTAAGTTGTTATCAGGTCAACATAATGGGTTATAAGATCGTATTTGCAAGCCTCATGGTAACCTCAAACCAAAAAACATACAATGGATACACAAAAAATAAAAAGCAAGAAACTAAATCATATTACCAGAGAAAATCACCTTCACTAAAGGAAGACAGGAAGAAAAAAACAAGAAAGAGAAGACCACAAAACAATTAGAAAAAAATTAACAAAATAGCAGAAATAAGTCTTTACTTATCAATAATAACATTGAATATAAATGGACTAAACTCTCCAGCTTAAAAACATAGACTGGCTGAATGGATGAAAAACAAGACCTATTGATCTGTTGCCTACAAGAAACACACTTCACCTGTAAAGACACACATAAACTGAAAATGAAGGATGGAAACATGTACTCCATGCCAATGAAAACCAAAAAAGAACAGGAGTCACCACATTTCTATGAAACAAAACAGATTTCAAGACAAAAATGATAAGAAGAGACCAATAAGGTCATTGTATAATGATAAAGAGGTCAATTCAGCAAGAGGATATAAATTTGAAATATATAGGCACCCAATCCTGGAGCACCCAGATATACCAAGGAAATAATATTAGAGCTGAAGAGATAGACTCCAATAAAATAATAGCTAGAGACTTTAACACCTCACTTTCAGCATTGGACAGATCTTCTAGACAGAAAATCAACAAAGAAACATCAGACTTAATCTGCACTATACACCAAATGGCTCCAATGCATATTTACAGAACATTTTATCCAAGAGCTGCAGAATACACATTCTTTTCTTCAGCACATAGATCATCCTTAAGGACAGACAAACTGTTAGGTCAATAAATGAGTCTGAAAACTTTCCAAGAAAACTGATATAATATCAAGCATCTTCTCTGACCACAATGGAAAATTAGAAATTAATAACAAGAGGAATTTTAGACACTATACAAATATATGGAAACAAAACAATATGCTCCTGAATGGCCAATGGGTCAATGAAGACATTAAGAAAATAACCGAAAAACTTCTTGAAACAAATGACATTAGAAACACAATATAGCTAAACTTATAGGATACAGCAAAAGCAATATTCATAGGAAAGTTTATAGCTTAAAGTGTGTATACCAAAAAAGAGAAAAAACTTCAAATAAACAATCTAATAATGCATCTTAAAGAACTAAAATAGCAAAAGCAAACCAAACCCAAATCAGAAGAGAAGAAATAAAGATAAAAGCAAAAATAAATGAAATTGAACTTTTAAAAATACAAAGGACTAATAAAACAAAAAGTTGGTTTTTGAAAAGTTAAAACAAAACTGACCAACCTTTAGCCAGCCTAAGAAAAAAAAAGAGAAAATACAAACAAATAAAATCAGAAATTAAAAAGGAGACATTATAACAGATACTACAGAAATTCGGATGATCATCAGTGGCTATTACGAGCAATTATGTGCCAATAAATTGGAAAAATCTAGAAGAAATGGACAAATTTCTGGATACATACAATCTAACAAGATTGAACCAGGAAGAAATTCAATAACTGAACAGACCAATAACAAGCAATGAGATCAAAGCTGTAATTAAAAGTCTCCCAGTAAAGGAAACCCTGGGACCCAATGGATTCACTGCTAAATTCTACCACACATTTAAATAAGAACTAATGCCAATCCTACTCAAACAATCCCAAGAGGAGGAGGGAATACTTCCAAACTCATTCTACTAAGTCCAGTATTACCCTGACACCAAAACCAAACAAACATATCAAAAAAAAGAAAAATGGAAAACTACAGGCCAGTATCTGTGATAAATATTAATGCAAAAGTCCCCAACAAAATACTAGCAAACCAGGTTGGTTCAACATACATTAAGTCCATAAACGTAATCCATCACATAAACAGACACAAAGACAAAAACCACGTGATTATCTCAATAGATGCAGAGAAGGCCTTTGACAAAATTCAACAGCCCTTTACGCTAAAAACTCTCAATAAACTAGGTATC
>CAUYLG010017143.1:0-26146 GCA_963573385.1 Cacajao melanocephalus
TATGAACAGACACATCTCAAAAGATGAAATTTATGCATCCAACAAACATATGAAAAAAAGCTCATCACTGGTCATTAGAAAAATGCTAATCAAAACCACAATGAGATACCATCTCATGCCAGTCAGAATAGTGATCATTAAAAAGTCAAAACACAACAGACGCGGGTGACATTGGGAGAAAAAGGAACACTTTTACACTGTTGATGGGAATGTAAATTAGTTCGACCATTTTGGAAGACAGTGTAGCAATTCCTCAAAGATCTAGAAGCAGAAATACCATTTGACCCAGCAATCCCATTACTGGGTATATACCCAGAGGAATATAAATCATTCTGTTATAAAGATACATGCATATGTATGTTTATTGCAGCACTATTCACAATAGCAAAGACACGGAATTAACCCAAATGCCCATCAATGATAGATTGGATTTTAAAAATGTGGTACATATACACTATGGAATACTATATGGCCATGAAGAGGAATGAGATCATGTCATTTGCAGAGACATAGATAGAACCAGAAGCTGTCATCCTTAGCAAACTAACGCAGGAATGGAAAACCCAACACCACACGTTTTCACTTAGAAGTGGGAGTTGATGCATCCAGGGGGAGAACACACACTGGGGCCTGCTGGTGGAGGTGGGCAGGGAGAGCATCAGGAAGAATAGCTAATGGATGCTGGGCTTAATAGCTAGGTGATGGGTTGATCTGTGCAGCAAACCACCATAGCACATGCCTACCTGTGTAACAAACCTGCACATCCAGGGCGCATCCTAAGGTGTACCCTGGAACTTAAAAGTTGAAGAGAAAAAAGAAACTGGAAATCCTGGGCCACCAGACAGAGCTCAGTATCCCTTATGTGAGGTTTCTGCTCAAGATGCATCACCTGAGTCTAATCACAAGAAAACATCAGACAAAACCAAATGGAGGGGGGGCCTTATAAAATAACTGGTCTGTAACCTTCAAGAATGTCAAGGTCACAAGAGTCAATGGCAGAATGAAGAACTGCTCGAGGCTGAAGGACGTGACTATTAAATGTGACCCGTGATGCTGACATCATCGGAACTCTGTCACTGAAGACAGGATTAGGTGGTAGATACATATCCATGTGCATTTCCTGATTTGAGAGTTCTGATGTGGTTCTGTAAGAGAATGTTCTTGTTGGTCAGATATAGATGCTAAAATGCTTGAGGGGTGACAAGACATCAGGCTGGCAACTTTCAAAGGGTTCAGAAAAAATTTCTTTGAATTGTACTCCCAACTTTTTAGTATGTCTGTGATTGTTTCAAGATTTAAGAAAAAGTAAAAGGGAGAATTGGAAATTCAAAGAAGAAACAAAAATAACGCCATAAGCAAGTTATGGTTCAAGTAAAAAGCAATATAAATGAGGCATGAGTGACCACAGTAATATAGAGGTTTTGGTGTTTGATGTGGTTTGGATATGGTTGGTCACTGCCAAAACCCATGCTGAAATTTGATTCCCAGTGTGGCGGTGTTGGGAGGTGGGGCATCGTGGGAGATGCCTGCGTTATGGGGGCAGATCCCTCACGAACAGATCAGTGCTCTCCCGTAGGGGTAAGTTCTTGCTCCCAAGGGAATGAAATAGCTCTGGAGAAAGCGAGCTGTGAAAGCGTTCGGCTTCCTGGGCTTCTCTCTCTTGCTTCCTCTCTCACCATGTGATATCTTGGCACAGGCTGGCTCCCTCCCACTTTCCACCATGAGTGGAAGCAGCCTGAGACCCTCACCAGATGCAGCTGTGCAATCTGGAACCTCCCAGCTGCCAGAATTGTGTGCCAAATAAACCCCTTTTCTTTCTACATTACCCAGCCTCAGGTATTATGTTACAGGAGCACTACATGGACTCAGATAGCGTTTGAAGAGTAAACATCAGCTGCACAGAGGGTTCTTTGTGTGACAATTCTCAGGCTCAGTGTGGCAGGGGACAGAGGAGGTCATGCTCTGAGCTTTGATTTTCATGGGGATGAAGGGTGAGACCTGGCACAAAGACCCTCAGTGGTCAGAGGTGGCCTGACTCCTCAACACTGGCATGAAAGAGTCTTCCCCAACTGATACAGTGTGGCTGTGTCCCCACCCAAATCTCATCTTGAATTATACTCCCATAATTCCTGCATGTTGTGGGAGGGACCTGGTAGGAGATAATTTGAATCATGGGAGCAGTTTCCCCCATACTGTTCTCGTGGTAGTGAGTAAGTCTCATGAGATCTGATGGTTTTATCAGGGGTTTCTGCTTCTGCATCTTCATTTTTCTCTTGCCACCACCATGTAAGAAATGCCTTTCACCTCCCACCATGATTCTGAGGCCTCCCCAGCCATGTGGAGCTGTAAGTCCAATTAAATTTCTTTTTCTTCCCAATCTCAGGCATGTCTTTATCAGCAGCGTGAAAACAGACTAATACACCAACCAAGATGGGCTACACGATTTGTGGGGCCTGGTGCAAAATGAATATGTGGGATCCCTTTTTCAAGAACTGTTAGGAATTTCAAGAATATGGCAGCAGAGCAACAAACTAAGCTTGGTTTAACACAACTGCACAGGCGGTATGCCCAGAATCTGGCCCTTTCCATGACATCTGCCACGAACTGTTGCTTTAACCCTTTTCTCGCTCAGAAAAAAAAAAAAAAAAAAAAAGAGGGCAGCTCGCTGCCAGCACTCATTTAAATTTGCATAAATGCTCTTTGAGGATGAAGCAAGTCTTACTGATTATCAACGTGAAAATAAAATATAAAAACTGTTCTTGGAGTTATTTCTAAACGGAACTAACATCAGAATCATCTGAATCACCAGAATTGTCTATTTCAGAAAACTGGGGAGAACAATGTTAATATCACGGGTAGGAATGCCTCGTTTTCCAGGATTTGACATTTTCAGTGTTCGAGCATTGCTATATTTTGTAAATGGAAATACCACTACTAAACACAGAATTCTAAAAATAGAATGATGTCTTTTGTTTCCAAAGTCAGTATACTAGAGCCATATGAAAATAATACTAAAAGCGAGATATTTCATGGCAAAGCTATTTTGGGGTAAACACTGCAGCCACAAGTGCTGCTGGTGATTATTCTCAGTGCAAATGGAAAAAGGGCTAAGAATTTGTCCTTTTATAATACTCAGGGATGAGATGAAAAATTTATTTATAAGGATGTTCACAGAGTATTATTTATAATGCTGAACACTGGAAGCATCACAAACACTCAACAGGGAATGACTAAATTACAGCGTATCCATCCAGAAGATGGAATATTATGCAGCCATTAAAAACTGTGTTTTAGGCCAGGTGCAGTGGCTCACGCCTGTAATCCCGGCACTTTGAGAGGTCAAGGTGAGTGGATCACTTGAGGCCAGGAGTTTGAGACCAGCCTGGCCAACATGGCAAAACCTCGTCTCTATTAAAGATACAAAAGTTAGCCAGGCATGGTGGCACACATGTGTAATCCCAGCTACTCAGGAGGCTGAGGCAGGAGAATTCCTTGAACCCAGGAGGCAAAGATTGTAGTCAGCCAAGTTCACGCCACTGTACTCCAGCCTGGGTGACAGAGTGAGACTCTATTTTAAAAAAAACCCGCAAAACCAAAAAAAAAAATGTGCTTTGAGAAATATTGAATGACAGGGGAAATGCTTTTATACAACAGTAAGTGAAATAAATACAAAACACTAAACTGCATATTATCAACTTTGTGAAAAGCCAAAATACCCATACATAGGAGTATAGCAAAAAAACAAACCAAAAAACCTGGCAGGAAATATAACGAAATGTAAACAGAGGTTATTTCTGGGTGATGGGATTATAGATGGTTTTTTATTATCCTTTTAATATTTTCCCATATCTTATAAATGTTCTACTCTGAGTACATCTAATTTTTCTAATTAGAAAAATATTTTTAAATTGTATTCATTTGTTATAATGAGCCCATTTGCCTTTGTAATTAAAAATTTTTAATTAAGAAAAAAGTGAAGTTAAAAAAAGAAGCCATTCATGCAACCAGTATTTATGGAACACGTCCTGTGTCTGGGAGTAACGCTTGGTTCTGGAGGAACATGGACAAAGCAGTGAGAAATAGGACAGTAGTGGTGACTTCATGGACGAGGCAGAGGGATACACAAAAGACCACGTCAATGTGGTCAGCCCATCCTGAGCCCTTTCAGGAACCTGTCCCTGGGTCTGGCAAGATCCTGAGTTCAGCAGAACCTCTGTGGGTGGCCACCCTGGTGCCTGCAAGCTGAGCCTGGAAGGTTAATCACGTGATCACAAAACCACCAAAGGCTGGGGTGGGGGTTTGGGGGGAACGTGCCTGTGTAACTTCTGTGTGTTTCAATGGTGCGTGCCGGGGAAAACATTTGTTAAACACATTACCCTTAAATAAACTATAACTTAAAAGGCAATGGCAGGTTCTAAGTAATCAATACCACATTGTAATAATTTCAAGCAAACAGAGATTTATATTCCGTGCAGCTTGGACAGCAATTACTTTATTCTTCTAATATACTTGTGAGCGCTGCTTTATTTTCACTTAAGCCAATTTGCTTTATTGACCAAATCAAGTCCTGTGGCCATAATATCAACCCTTCTCCCGTCCTCTAACTCAGCAAATCCAGTTCTCATCAATAATTATGACAAGGGTGGTGATTTCTTTCCTCGAAGACAAAGCAGCATGGATGAGATCTGTCTAGAGGTATCACTTTCCCATTCTCCCTCCTCGGGGCAGGAGAGGAACAGGCAGGGGGCTTGCCCATGCAATGAGGCCAAGGGTCAGAAAACAAATCTCAAAGCGTCAAAACGTGAGGATGTGAAAGGAGGGAACCAAAAAGTAAGGGAGGGAGGAGAGAGGGAGAAAGAAAGGAGGCTGGGAGAAGATCTGGGCCATGTACAGCTGGAGCCTTGAGGAAGGTCACTCTGTCCTGCTCAGCACAGTCCCCACATCCTTTTTTTGGCAAGAGCCAGTTTGCAGAGGGACCCTGCAACCTCCAGTTCTGCAGGCTGATGCACCCAGGGCAGGTGGTAAGCAACTCGCTGGGATGTGCCATTAGCTAAGGACCAATGACCTCTTCCCTCCTCGTGGCGGTGCAGCAACTTTATGCAACTAATCAACTAATTCATTCAACTTCAGAGAGGTAGGTCAAAGCCTCCATGATTTAGTCAATTAATCAAGGACCAGAGTTTCACTTGGCATTCAGGTCTTGGCAATAGTTTTCTCGACCTTTTTTTGACTATATAACTATCCCTCAGAAGCCTTTAACTTACTGCATTTTTCACTCTCAACTGGCCCACGTGTTTCCATTTGTACTCTGAAAGGGCCGGCAATTAGGCCTGTGCATCCAGGTTGGTGTCTCTGAGACCTAGAGGTGGGCGGTTTTGGGGGGTGAATCCAGCTGTCTTGCAAAGAGGAAGCTGCACAGCATTTCCAGCACCAGTTACCCACGTCGTTGGAAGGTGAACATCTGTTGAACTCAGCTAAGGAGCTGAGCTGGGGCCTGGAGGCAGGGCTGCTACCCTCCCAGCTACTGTTCTCCCTAGCGGGAGCCACTTTCCTGGGTGTGTGGCAGCAGGATTTCAGAAACTCAGCCAGGAGCTCATGGAGTTCATGTCGAGACTCCAGGTTAGGGTTCTCTTCCGGTAAAATCTGGTTCCCCAAATGAACTCACCCTGACTAAGCCCTGACCATACTCCAGTTCTAATGCTGGGCCCCAGCCTGGGTCCCCAGGGCTGGAATTCCTATGTGCCTTCCATCCATCCATCCATCCATCCATCCATTCATCCATCCATCCATTCGTCCATCCATCCATCCATCCATTCATCCATCCATCCATCCATTCATCCATCCATCCATTCATCCATCCATCCACCCAGCTTCCCATCCATCCATCCATCCTTCCATCCATCCATCCATTTCTCCATTCATTCATGCATTTAACTAATTATTCATTGAGTCGCACCTATGCACCAGCACTGTCCCCATTACTGGGTATCTAATCATGAACCAGGCACTGTTCCTGCAGTGGGGCCAGATCACATCAACTGAATCACAGCACACAGAAAAGTATGTACAATGTCAGGCATGTACAGGGTTCGGAGGAAGCCCAGGGCAGGGCATGACTAACTTCCTGGAAGGTAAGCCTTCCTGGAGGAGGCAGCATCCTAGCTGGGCTCTGAAGGAGGAACAGAAGTCTGCAAGGTGGTCCATGCAATAGTAAGGGCTGGCCCAGCAGAGGGCGCTGCTTGATCCCCTGCCTGAATCTCAACTCTGAGGCCAACCTTCCACCTGGCCACCTAGTTCTCTGACTCATGAGCTGCCTATCAGGCACTTCTCATGCTGTCTGTGCAGGCACCTTCCCCGTTGGCCCTGCTGTCTGGCCCTGCCTTCCTATGTCTGCCCTCATCATTCCTGACCAGAATGTCCATGCATGTGTGATGTGGGCCAATTCTGCGCAAGAACAATGGCATCCTAAGTGGAGTTATTTTGACACTGTTCCAGTTTGCACAGGAAACACAGAGGAATAGGGCTGCATGTGCTGTGCAATGCACAACTCTAGGAGGCGCCATTCCCACAAACTTCGGCGTGATGTGTCCCCCAGAGTGGCTCAGCGCAATGGCCCCAAGAGGAAAATTCTTCACTCGTACAAAGAAACATGCTACGTGCTTTCTCTTGAAACACATGGCCCACTTGCACTATTTTTCATTTCCCACTTTTGGAAGAAACTTGGATAGAGGGAAATATTTCTTTAAGAAAAACCACAGTGCAGACACCGTAAGAAATGGCCACTGCTCTTCAGCCTGAGCACTGGAAAGACAGCCTGGGATGGTGTGGCCTGGGAAGCCAGACGGCCCATGTGTTTTCCCGCAAGGCCGTGGCTGTCCCTAAGTCCTGCCTGTCGCAGCCATGTGGGGATTTAGGCCCAGGAGGCCAGGTCTTCTGATTCTTCAAGGAAAGTCGGACATCTGGGTTTGCGTGTGAAATTTCCAGATTTCTATATGTGGGTTCAACTGTGTACAAAACACTGGAAGGCCGGAGGGCCCTGTGCTTGTAACCCTGGCCCTGGAGGGTGCAGGCTGTTTGCACCTGGAAGCTGTGATCTCCGAGGGGAACTCTGAATCAGGGGGAGGATAAAAGCGGGAGAAAAGCAGGCTGGGACCCCTCTAGCCAGGACGTGCTAGAAGGTGCTAGTAGTTCAGTGCTTGGGTACATTTTTAGGAAGTTCAAACGACTGGAAGCCAGGAAACTCCGTGTTCCTCCAGCGTCAGAGAAGAAAGGCGGGCTCACCCACACTGATAGCTCTGTGCTGCCTGGTCTAAGCATAGCCTGGGGCAGGGCCATCAAGGGAGAGGCAGTTGGTCAGCTGGTCACACGCCCTACCTCTTTAATAAATCCCATCACTGCTGGCACAGTGGCTCACGCCTGTAATCCCAACACTTTGGGAGGCCAAGGCGGGCAGATCACAAGGTCAGAAGATCAAGACCATCCTGGCTAACATGGTGAAACCCCCATCTCTACTAAAAATACAAAAATTAGCCAGGCGTGGTGGCGCGCACCTGTAGTCCAAGCTACTTGGGAGGCCGAGGCAGAGGCATCACTTGAACCCAGGAGGCAGAGGTTGCAGTGAGCCGAGATTGCACCACTGCACTCCAGCCTGGGCGACAGAGTGAGACTCCATCTCAAAAAAAAAAAAAAAAGAAAAGAAAAAAAGAAATCCCACCTCTACATCATAATGAGGCAGACTCAGTTTGTTAGAGTTTGAGGTCGATATAATTTGTTTTTTTTTTTGTTGTTTTGTCTTTTCTTGTTTGTTTTTTTTTTTTTGAGAGACAGGGTCTTGATCTGTTGCCCAGGCTGGAGTGCAGTAGTGTGATCATGGCTCACTGCAGCCTCAATGTCCTGAGCCCAAGAATCTTCCTGTCTCAGCTTCCCTAATAGCTGGGACTACAAGCACTTGCCATCACACCTGGCCAATTTTATTGTTTTTAGTAGAGATGAAGTCTCTCATGTTACTCAAGCTGGTTTCAAACTCCTGGGCTTAAGTGATCCCCCTGCTTTGGCCTCCCAAAATGCTGGGATTACACTGCACCCAGCCTGGGATTTTTTTTTTTTTTTTAGTGAAAAGAATATATAACTCATGTATTCACTTGCAGGGGCCTGGAGACAGCCTGTGACATGGCATGCTGATGTCTGTTTGCACTGACTCATGAGAGCCAATTATACATCTTTCCTCTCAACTTTGCACTCGATGACCTCATGCTGGTAGCCTGAAAATTGGGCATGATGGGAGTACTCACACTATGGAGCAAATCATAGTGCCACAAATCAGGCTTCTCCTAGAGAGCTGGTTGTTAAACATTTACCAGCACACCACTGTATGTGCAAATGAGGATCCGAAGCTTGAGCATCATTAACTCCGTGGTAAATTTGCCTCTGATCATCACACATTTATTAGGCAGGGGCCCATGAAGAACAGAGCAGAGAAAAACCTAGAGCCCTGATGTCAGAGAGGAGGGAAACTGTTTTCTCAAGTGGAAGAAAATAGGAAAAGACTCTTTTGAGAGGAAGAGGTTTTTCCTTCTCGGTTTGAGCCGGGAATGAAAAAGGTTTCAAAAAGTCTTTTTTCTATCCCCAAAAGGCGAGACTGAACCGGGAGTTTCCCTTTGAAAAGTGCATGGTTTGGGGGCATTTGCTGAATAAAATCATCCCAAATTAAAATCTCATTTCCTTCCAGGGGCTAGAGAGTGTGTCTATTTGTCTGGGGCTAAAGGATCTAAATTCATTTTAAGGGAAGCGTTTCATCAGTGAGGACAGGCTGAGAAGCTTCTAGGGAAGATCCTGCCCCAGCTCCCGTATCCTGATGCCCTTCAGCAGAGCGGCCTCTAGGCCCAGTGTCTCTGGGGTCTGGCAGCCTCGTGGGCTCAGCCCTGCCCCATTCCAGCTGGTGGCAGCCTGAGAGTCACCCCCGGTGTGCACGGACGCCTTTTGGAAAGGGGCTGTTAGGATGTCTGCAGCCAGGGCTGTGTTGCTGCCCAGGCAGGGCCCTCTCTGTCGCCCACTCTGAAGCTGGTGCGGCTGCCCCCCCCACCCCCGACCCGCTGGCTGCTCTGTGGCTCAAAGCGTCCTTCATGGTGTGGGGGAGGCCACTCTGCCGACTGCCTGGAGCGGGGGCTGTGTTTGCTTGGACCGGCTGCCGATGGGCAAAGGATCACAGGAAAGGTGTCCTTTCCAAAGACGGCCCTGATGCCCTGTCCACTCAATCATGCTTCGCCCCATAAACCGTGGGGCAATGCGACCCTCCTGGTGAGGCCATATGCCTGCGTGCTCCAAATGCTGCATTTGTCGGCTGTGGGGGAGGAGGTGCCCGCTGCAGCCCGCAGCTGTGGATGAATGTCACCCCCTGCCTTCTCAGCAGCTGCTACCTCTCACCTGGCTGGACAGGAAGCCTCTGCCTAAGCCAAGGACTGCCTGGCCACACTTGGTCCAGGACGCTCCCTTTAGCAGGTGACGTCCTGAGAACGCAGAGGGACGAGGAAGAAGTGGGCAGGCAGAGGAGGACGAGAGAGCACTGAGAGCAGGAACCACCAGAGCTGATGCCTGGGGTCAGTGAGACACTGGCCAGCCGGCTCCCTGGGAGTAGCTCAGGGGACTCTTTAGGGAGTTAGGGCTTCATGTTGCAGGCAATGGGCAGCGCTAGGGGGTGGAGCAGAGGGAAGGTGTTGGTCGGACCTGCTCTTTAGAATGTGAATTGCACCTGCTGTCCAGAAAGCCCTGCACCTACTCCTCGGCCCAGTGCACCATGGAGGCAGCCCTTCACACACTCGCTGGACCCAGAGGCTAGTGTCCCAGCCCTGTCCCTGCCCCCAGCAGCCCTGCCCAGTCCTGCCTTCGTTCCAGAACAGGAAACCTTGGGTTTGAGCCCCGCTCAAGGCCTGCCCTGCTTCAGTAAAACCAGATCCAGATTCTGGGAACTCCAGCTGCCTGTTTAAGGACACCTGATGGCCACAGAGTTTGGACTAGGGATCAGAGAAACCAAACCCACAGCAAAGGCCAGGCGCCAGCGGCGGGGACACAGAGCAAACCCAGGGGCAGCCACCTACTCCATTCCTTTGATTTTGCCACAAAGCCCCTCTCCACTGCTCACCCCGAAAGTGCTGAGTCAGATGCAGTTACTTTTTAATGAAAGTGCAGAGCAATGTATTTTGCATGAGAATCTCCAACTATCTGCCCCTCTGGGAGCCAGACTCCAAGGGGTGGGAAAAGGAGCTCTGGGGTTTTATGAGCCCTGTCAGTTAATACACACAATGACGGGGCTGGAATTTCACCTCTGGGGGCTGCCAGGGATGCTTGGCCCACTCTGCCTTCCTCAGCATTTAGTTTAATGCCACGAGGAGGTTGTTACAGCCCAAGTCTATAAATAAAGGATTTACAATTAAGGTTATTAGCATCAGGTGGAACCTAAACTTGGCAACCTTGCATTTCATGCACAGAAATCATCGTGTAGTGCATTTTGTTCTGATTTAAACAACAACAGCGAAAAGACCGGCGCTCACCCACTGTGGGCTGCCCTTGCTAAAACATTTTCATACCTGCAGCAGCACCCAGGTTCCTGCAGGGTAGAAGCCTCTTTGAAAGGTGTCTGTGGGTCTCAAAGAACAGGGACTGGATGGGGGGCATCGCCTCTTGGGGTCATAGGCTGTGTCCCAGGGCGGTGGCCACGGGAAGGGGACAATACAAGGTGGCTGTCTATCAGACCTGCCAGGTGAGCTTCAGGAGGTGTGAACTTCAGTCCAGCCTCCTGTGTTTGCATCAGTGACACATTCCAAGATCTTCTCCAGCTCGCAAGTAGCCACCATTTCCGATCCTGCACCCAAAAACATGCTGAGGTTTCTCGGGTACAGAAACTGCACCAAGAAAGTGCAGTTTTTAGCCGGGCGTGGTGGCACACACCTGTAATCCCAGCTACTCAGGAGGCAGAGGTAGGAGAATCGCTTGAACCTGGGAGGTGGAGGTTGCAGTGAGCCGAGATCGCGCCACTGCACTCCAGCCTGGGTGACAGAGTGAGACTCCGTCTCAAAAAAAAAAAAAAATAGTGCAGTTTTGCCCACCTCTAGTGGGTGACTGGGCCATGCCCGCAGCCCAGATGTCCCAGAGCCCCTCTGAGTTTTACTTTAGGACTATGTCACAGGGCAGGTCCTGAGCCCACACACTCTGTCTCACCTAAAGATTGAGGTTGCCTCTGCATACCAGCAAGCTTTCTTCCGGAAGAGACCTCGGGGTGGAGGGAGCGGCACTCCCTGGGGACTGCAGCTTCCCCAGTCCAAGGAAGAGCTCCCAGTCCTTAGCAGACATCGCCCCAGATGGCCAGGGGCCCTGCCAGGCGTGCCTGACTTCAGAGGACACATGCTGGCCAATCAGAGCCCCTTCTCACCAGAGTCATTCCTTCATTCATTCATTGAAATTCACTAAGTTCCTCCCTTGGACTGAGCTCTCACCCCTGGCATGGACCTGCTGGCCTTGCTGCCTCCACAGCCTGTGGGTGGCTGGCCAGGGGTGGGTCGAGCACCTGTGGTGTCCACATCCCAGCCATCTCCCTTGGCTCCCGTTTCTTGAATGGAATCTTCCCTCTCCCCTCCCTTCCACTCCTCTCCCCTTCACTCCCCTTCCCTCCTCTTCCCTTCCCTCTGCCTTTTCATTTCTTTCCTTCTTTCTGCATCTTTTTCAAACTAGAGACAGAATTGTTTACACAGGGCAAAAGGCAAGCCCACTTCCGCCTGCCTGAGGCAGCCTCAGGGACCAACCATAAACCTGGCTTTCGCGGGCCTTTCTCTAAAGTTGAGGATTGCTAGTGGAACCCCAAACCACCCAGCAGCAGCCCCCCAGGCCCCAGCTCTGCCCCGCTGTGGTCTTAGGAAGGAAGAATGAGGAGCCCCCGCTGTGGCCGCAGCTCCTTTCAGCCCATGTGTCCACTGCTGCGACCCTGGGCAGCTGCTGGCCTATAGCCAGAGCCCGTGCCGCAGAGGACTTGCAGGATGAAGACGGAGGGCGTGGGCTGGTCAGGGAGGTGGGGGGCAGGTAGTGCCACCTCACCAGGCCAGGCCTCAGCTGCCTAGGAGGGTGGGGATTGCCACTTGTTTAAGGGGAAGTAGATTTTTCGTGAAACGTGACACAAATTTACTTGGACAAAGAATACTCCATCCACAGCGGCATCTCCTTCCCGAGTCTGCCGCAAGCTCTCCCCGTGTGGCAGAGAAGGCGCCAGGGTGTCAGGAAGATTTAATTCCTCTCTTTCTAGAATGGATGCTTGGAGGGGGATGTTGATGCAAACTAAAAATAGCCCCGCGGCCCCCAGCCTCGGCCTCCAGCCAGCCTGGGCTCTGCTGAACGTTATGATGTTTCTCACGGAAAGGAAAGACTAATGGATTTCTTCCTTCAGGCAATTAAAAAGTGATTTGTCACACACCAAGATGTATGGCTTTGTATTGGCAGATATGAGGCTGTCAGGGGCGGGGCGGGCCAGGTGCTGGCTGATGGGAGGGGTCTCAGGAGCCCCATGCGACCCCAGGGGAGCCAGGTTGGGCAAGGGCAGGGTTCAGGTCAGGAGAAGGCTCCAGGTACAGTAGGTGGGGCTTGACCATGCGGCATCCGGAAGGGCCCTGCTCCTGGCTTCCAGGGAAGAAGTCTGGACATTTTCTTTCTTTTTTTTTTTTGAGACAAGGTCTTGCTCTGTCATCCAGGCTGAGTGTAGTGGTGTAATCGCAGCTCACTGCAGCCTCCGTCTCCTGGATTCAAGTGATTCTCCTGCCTCAGCCTCCCGAGTAGCTGGGATTACAGGTGCAGACTACCATGCCTGGCTAATTTTTATATTTTTAGTAGAGACAGGGTTTCCCCATGTTGCCCAGGCTGGTCTCAAACTGACGACCTCAGGTGATCCGCCCACCTCGGCCTCCCAAAGTGCTGGGATTACAGGCGTGAGCCACCGTGCCTGGCCAATGTTTTCTAATGTCTGGTCCAGCTGGAGAAATCCAGGAGCCCCAGACTCCAGCTGTCCACACCCCCAGCCTCTCTGACACACTTAGCAGGCAGAAGATGTGACTGTGCTTCAGCTGCAGGGACACCCCACCTCTACCTCCCTTTCGGGGTAGCCCTTGGTCCCTCTTGGCAGTTCCTTTGGGGAGAAAGCTATTGGAGGTCAAAAGCTTTGACCCAGCCCTTCTCCAGCCTCAGCTGCTTGGTGCCAGGAGGGTCTCCCCTGATTCCTGAGTTTGAGGGCAGTGCAGGCAAGCCCAGCCTACCTCCCTCTTCTGTCAGCTGCCTGCAGAGGGCACAGCTGGCCTGCGCCCTACCTGAGTAGTCTGGCAAGGAAGGGTCTGCCCCTGGAGGGAGGCTTGGGACCCATCTGGCCCCTGCAGCAGGGGAGGGGCACCCTGACTGACCAGGGGCACTGGAGGGAGACTCCTGGGCACATCCCCATTGCTGCCCAGCACCCGGGCACTGCAGCGCTGGAGGAATTAAGCCAGGAGTTCACCTCCAGCTGCCTTCCTCTTGTTTCTCTCAGTAGGTTCAGAACTCAGGCAGGGAAAACAAGGTACTAATTATTGGGAGCCTCAACTCCCACCTAGGCCTCGCCTCTTTCATTCCAGATGAAATCCCACCCTTCCCAAAGAGCCACCACCTGCACTGGCCCAAGAGGCATCTCCCGTCCCGAACTCTTTGGGCCTCCAGGGTCCATTCCCCGCTTTGACATTTAGCACGTGTGGCCCTGCCGGCCTCTTCCTCTTTCTGTCCTTTCTTCCCTTTCTTTCTTCCTTCTCCAGCATGGATTAAATCTCCATCCATCCATCCACTTGTCCATTCCTATATCAGTGATGGGGCACCCATCATAAACAGTCACTGCTAGGCTGATAGGGAGGCAGGTACTGACTTCAACTCCAGGGAGAAGAGGGAGGTTGCGAAGCCCTACACTTTTGCAGGTTTCAATACCTGACTGGTAAACACCTGTGGCCTAAGTGATGGATTAAAGAAAGAAGCTGAATCCGAAGGCGGGGTGGGGGCCGAGGTGGGAGGATTGATTAGGGCCAGGAGTTCAAGACCAACCTGGGTAACATGGTGAGAGCCCCATCCCTCAAAAAAAAATAAAGTAAAAATTAGCCAGGCGCAGAGGTGCGTACCTGTAGTCTCACACACTCGGGAGGCTGAGGTGGGAGGATCACTTGAGCTCAGGAGGCTGCAGTATGCAGTGATTGCACCACTGCGCTCCAGTCTGGGCAACAGAGTGAAACCTGTCTCGAAAAACAATGGAAAGAAAGAAAAGAAAGAAGCTGAGAAGCTGGCCAGCCCAGAGGGTGAGCGGCAGTCTTGACTTGGGGGCACTAGTGTGAAAGAATGTCCCCTCTGCCAAGAATCTGAAGGCCACACAGGAACGACTGGCCCAATGGAGATGCCCCAAGGGCTGCAGCTTAGGGCTCAGACGCCTCCAGGTACCGCTGGAGTCACCTGCCTCCTTTCCCTTCACTGATTCACTGCCCCGCCCCTTCCTCTCTGCCTTTCTTTCATTGCTTTCATTTATTTCATGGTACTGAACATCTAAGGGACTAGCACGATGTGAGGCCTCAAGAATGCCAGCAGTTTGGGGCATTTTGTAGGTGAGTTAGAAAAAAATTCTCATCTGTTCAAATGCCAACATTCAGCCCACAGGTTCTGTGGCCGCCCCAGATGGACACCCAGAGAAGTGGAACTGGACCATCTGACCAGCTCATAGGGCGGCCTGCTGCGTCACAGCCCTCTGAAGCCTCCGCCCCGCCATGGACCACAGGCTGGACATGGAAGGGCTCTGTGTATTCCGTGATGCTGCTCTCGGGAGCTCTGTGCTTCTGGAGGCAGCTCAACTTCAAAACTTTCAGGAACAAAGAGGTAGAAGGAGGAGATGGGAGGGGACCTGGCCAGAGGGAGGCTCCTCTCCTCCGGGTCCCCCAGGCTAGGGGATCTGAGCACGCTTCTCTCAGGCCTGCTCCTGGTCTGACACCCATGGTAGGATGGAATGGATCTCCTTCCTGGGCCTGGGGCTCCTCTCCCGGAGTCCGGGGGACAAGGAGCTCAGAAGTCCCCCTGCAGGTTTCTCGAGTAAAGATGGTGGTTGGCACCCGTGCCTGGCAAAGCACTCAGCAAATCTGCATACATTTGCTCGCAGACCGCCAGTGAGTCTGTGAGGCGGCGCTGTGATAACTCAGCCCATTTTACAGGTGAAGAGTGTGAGGCATGGAGAGGTAAGAACATCATAGACTCAGACTTTGGTGGCAGCACAGTGACAACAAGGCAGGAAAAGTGACTCTTAGGTCACTCTTTGTTCTCACCAGGACTTTACTATTTCCTCCTTCCCTTCCTCCCTCCCTCTCTCCTTCCCTCCCTCTCTCTCTGCATTTCTCCCTCCCTCCCATCCGTGCTTCCATCCTTTCATCTTAACATTTATTGAGCATATTAAGAGGTTACTGGCCAGGTGCAGTGGCTCACACCTGTAATCCCAGCACTTTGGGAGGTCAAGGTAGGTGGATCACCTGAGGTCAGAAGTTCAAGAAAGGCCTGGCCAATGTGGTAAAGCCTGGTCTCTACTAAAAATACAAAATTAGCTGGGCATGGTGTTGCATGCCTGTAATCCCAGCTACTTGGGAGGCTGAGGCAGGAGAATCACTTGAACCCAGGAGGCGGAGGTTGCAGTGAGCTGAGATTGCGCCATTGCACTCCAGCCTGGGCGACAAGAGTGAGACTCAGCCTCAAAAAAATAAAGAAAAGAAAAAAAGAGGTCACTGTGCTAGATATACTTTAGTTAAAAAAAAAAATCCACATTCTGTCTGTGGCTATGGAGCTTGACGTTTGGGAGGGAAATATGCTGATAATAATGCACATATGATGAGTCGCTACTGTGTGTTCCACACACAGCTTCAAAGCGGCAGAGACTTGACTCAGACGGACCCAAGTTTGAATCCTGGTTTTGCCACTCAGCTGCTGTGCAGCCTCAGGCTGCTTCCTTAACTTCTCGGACCCTGCGATCCTCATCTCTGACCCACCACCAGGGCCGCTGGGAGGATACCTGGGTTACAGTGGACAGTGACATTCATGAGGCTCCCTGGAGTGGCTTGATTTCCATTAATCACCAAAACAAATATGTGTCCCCAGCTGCTAGGGACCGACCAGAGTGCCGCTCTGCCTCGAATCAATAGACTTAATATTTAATAATAATCTGCTGAAAGGCACTTTGGTCAGCTCAATGCATCAGTGCCACACTAATAACAAATTACTTCTTAAATTATTAGCCTCAGTTCCTTTCATGAAGCTCTGGTTAAGTTTGTATCGGGGAGGGAGGAGGACGAGCTGGGGCCAGCTGTAGCCTGAGGCCAAGGTGGCCGTGCATGGCCTGTGCCCACACACATCTGCATCCTTCTGCCCCCACAGGTGGGCACGGGGGGCTGGACAGGGTGTCGAGGTGCCAGAGAGGAGAGGGTAGCAAGGGCTGTGGGCAGATCTGACGAGCCCCCTGTGTGCAGGGAAGTCCATCTCTCCTGGACCTCAGAGAGACCCCACTCAGCTCCTGGTGAGCGGCAGGGGAGCATGCCAGGCATGGGCAGCAGATGCCCTTCCAAGAATGCCCACTTGTGCTGGGAGCTTCATGTCAAGCCTTTTCTGGATACATTGCCAGCATGTGGCCTTCTCGGTTACACTTTATCCTGGTGACGGGTGCCTTTTATCAAACACCTACTATGTGCTGTGCTTTATATCCCACCATTTCCACTATAAACCCAGCCACATCTTTATGAGGGAGCGACTGCATTGCCCCATTTTATAGACACAGATGTAGATGTTAAGGTTCCTTGTCTGAAGTCAACAGCTTGTACCCAGCAGATCTGGGAGTGACATCCAGGCCAGTGGGGCCCATAAGTGAATGTTTTTAACCTTTAGACAGAGGAAGTATCACAGAGGAGCAGGACATGTGGACTCGGGGCCCGACTGCGGTGCAAATCCTAGATCTTTCACTTACATGTGGTGTGAGCTCAGGTTAAGTTACTTGAGCTCTCTGTGCCGCAAGTTCCTCGCCTGTGTCTACAATGGTTCCTACCTCGAAGGGTTCTGTGTGGGCTCAGCGAGCGGGTACTGTCTGCATGGGGTCAGCACATGAGGCCAGGAGGAAGTGTCATTACTGTGTCCAGATTCCCACATGGTATGCACCAAGAGGAGGGCAGAGAGCCCCAGATCACACAAGAGGAGAGACGCAGACCAGCCCACGCCACGCAGGGAAGCAGGTGGAGGCAGGTCCAAGGTCACAGGGACCTTGAGCAAACCTGCCCCATGCCCATCTCTGCCCCACTCCTCCCCGCTACAAGGCCATGAGAGCTGGCTCCTCAGCTCATGCTGCCCTTGGTCCTCTTGACTGCAAGAGCTATCCTGGACTTCTGTAAGCTGTCTTGACCTTTCCATGAGCTTCATGGAGGCCCCCTTCATTCCATACCCACAACAGACCTGTAGGATGGGCGGGGCTTGGCAGAACCTCCTGGTTAGTTGCTAGGAAGCAGAGGCTGCAAGCAGTGAGCTGACTTCCCTTGGTGTCACAACTAGTTACTGGCATGACTAGTTACTGGCACCAACCCTGTGCTAGAGTTTCCACCCTACATAGAGGAACAGAAGGCATGGAACACATTCCCATAGACACTGTCAGGTCTTATGGCACAATTAGTCTTTGTTTACTCACTCCATCCATCCATCCATCCATCTGTCCATTCACTCACTCACTTCATTCATTCATTCATTCACGTTTGATCTTAGCCAAAAGGCTGAGAAACAATTCATTGATTCAACAGCTATGTGGTTTTCTAAATTAGAATTCTGCCTTTCTTATGGACTTGGTGCAAGCTGCCTGGCCTCAGTGCTCCCATCTGTCAATACGGTATGCCATCACCCTTCCCAGGACCAGCCACTGCGAGGGCACATCCCAGGCCTCATGTGAAGCTCCTCACTGAGACCAATGCAGACACTGACGATAGAAGTCAGATACCAGCCTGACTCAGCTGAGGAACGCAGGCTCCTGGAGAGGAGGCCAGATCTCTGGGGTCCTCTAGGAGATCCCTAGCTGTATTTATCTTTAGAAAGAATTTTTTTTAAAAACCAAAATATTAGCTGTGGTTATCTTTGAGTGTCAGGTCTTTAAGCTATTTTAATTTAAAATTATTCCTGTCTATTCTATCTGAAGGTTCTAAGTTTTCATCAATGAACGTGGATTACTAGTGTTGTAACAAAGCTAAGGAAGGCAGTGAAACGCTCACTTCCCTGGGCCTTTTTCCTTGAGGGCTAAGCCTTGAGTCTTGACTTTTGTAGGTTTTTTTTCATTGCCAACAAGGAAAAAGAAATGAGGGGAAAAGCTCAAGAACGAGGTCAGTCAATCTAAAGAGAGCAAGCTCTGACTTTCTTCCCAAGGCGGCGGTGGTGTGGGGGAACAGACAGAGCCACGGGGCCCCCTGTCTAGGCTGTGGGATTCCTGGTCCCATTGCTGCTGCCATGGGACTTCCTGACATGACAGGGACTTCCTAACCCAGGGCTCCGTCCCTAGTGGGCTCAGGGCCCTTTTCTAGGCTCCTGCCCAGTGTGCCCTCCAAACCTTCCCCAGCTGCTTGGAGCCATCTCTAGAACATTGGTGTTGCTGATTGTCCCAACTTCTGGCAGTTTTCAGAAAGAGAAGGGACTGGGGTGGGGGCTGGGAGAGAACAGACAGGCAGGGGCTGGATTTGTGAGGTCTGAGAACCACAGCCGCTCATGGGGGCTTCCAGGTGAAGAGCTTTTTCCCCTGAACTGGTTGGGGGCATGAAACTAGACCTGGGCTTTCAGCTCCGTCTCTGGGTGGAGGCAGCCTCTAGTGACTTCCAAGAGGAAGTGCCTGGGCTGCTCTGAGTGAGCATTCTGGCCTCTTTTATGCTCAAGACTCAGGGCCCCAGGTCGGCTGCGCTGTGCTTCCCTGCTACCTCCCTTGCCCTGCCCTGTCCAGCACCTTGCAGGGCCAGGCGCCAGGCTCCGTGCTGTTCCCTTGCCTCTCGTCTCAGCTCCCTTTCAGCCTTCCTGTCCCAGGGGCGAGTCTAGACTCCTTTCCCAAGCTGCCTGGGGAAGCTGCTCTGTGTTTTGAGGCCAGAGGTTGGCCTGTCACTGCCTGTTTTCCAGATTTCTCCTTCCAGCCCGGGGATGACTCTGCAGGGGTGGACTGTCTGGGAGGTGACGGCTGAGAGCTGGGACCGACATGATGTCATGGTGAAGAGCTTGCATCGATTCAGATCCTCATCTGTCACTCAGTGGCAGTTTACGTCACTTTCCTGAGCCTTAGTTTGCTTCTCTGAAAACAGTCACTCCTTCACGGGGTTGGGATGTGAGTTAAACAAGATTATCAGATATAAAGCCGATCACGGTGGCCACAGTCAGTGCTGGCTTTGAGCTCCTCAGGATGCACAGTCAGGCAGGGTTAGGAACCTCACTCCTCGCAGAGGAGAGGAGCAGCTGCTGGCCTGGGGTGGAAAGAGGCAGGCCTGTGTGCCCCAGCGACAGCCCTGGGGGTGGAGAAACCTTCCCAGCACTCAGAGTCCCTGTTGGAAAGGCTGCTTTCTTAGAAACACAGGCACAGCCGCTGGGCCAGGAAGAAGGTAGTTTAATACCCAGAGACGCAAATAGAGTGAACTCTTCAGACACTGCTCCTGGGGGTGGCTAGCACTGGCTGGAGGGGTGGTCACCCAGCCCTGTCTGCTAACAGAGAGCCAGGGCATCCTCGTGTCAGCCAGGCCCTCTGGGCAGGCCCTGAGGGTGTCCAGAGGGCTCACTGCCAGAACCCAGGCTGGTATTCTCCAAGTGAGCAGCTGGCCTCGCCCCTCGGCCGGGTCAAGAAGAATGTGCCCCTTTTCTGCCGTGAATCACTGCACACTCATGCTTTGTCCCGCCTTTGTTCCTGACCCTCAGAGTTTCGTTCAGGACTCCTCCGCCTTCCAGTGGTTCTTTTTGATTCCTTCTGAACCCCACGAGGCCACCTCACAGCTGTGCTCTGTGTGCAGCATCCACGGCCCAGACAGACCTCAGGGCTCCAGGCCTCGGCCTCCTCCACTGCAGGAGAGGCCCATGGCCGGCCTCTGGCCAGTCTGTACAGACTGTGGGGTGGAGGGCAGGAGCGTGCTGTGGCCACGGGCTTAGGAAGGAGAAGCAGAGGCGAGCCTGGGGCTTTGGTACAGGCGGAAGGGGGGCAGTCAGTGATTCAGGAGGTCCAGACTCTTCCTCCAGCCTCCAGAGCCCCTGGAGCCCCTGGGCCATGAGGTCTGCAGATGCAGGGGCAGGTGGGGCAGGGAGGCGCCAGCCCTCCTTCTTCTCACACCTGGAAACCTCTTTCCTGCACTCTGTCCCGCTTGTCCTTCTCCTTCGGTTTGCAGTGAAAATGTTTCCTCCCTGGGAAGCCTGCCTTTCTTTAAAATGTCGAGATTGTGTTTATCATGGATTTTTTGCATGAATCTTGATTTTAAAAAATATTAAAATGTTATTTGGCTTAATGATTTGTTTTTGGTACTTAAATGTGTACCCCATGCCAGTGCCTCTCACCCTTGTCCTGGCCCTGCCAGGCTTCCCAGGTCTGGGTGGAGGCTCCGCAGGCCCTGGGTCTGTGGGATCAGGAGACCCACACTGTCTTGCCTGCCTTCCCCTTCAGACCATGAGCAGCTGCCCGCCTGGACCTGAGCACTAAGCAACATGGGGGGAGTGGGTGCTTCGTAGATGCTCATGGACGGGATGCCCACACCCACTGCTCAGGGCTGCCCACCCTTGGCCGTGACCTGAGATGGAGGAGCGGGGTGGGGGGCAGTTTCACAGATATTCAGATGAGGACAAAATCGCCCCATGCAATCATCTCCCCGGCTGGGATTGTTCTGGGGAAAATGAGCCTCCCTCTCCTCCCAGAAGCTGCCCTGATGATGCTCAGAGCTGTTATGAAGAAAACCATCAACTCGGCAACTCTGCAATTCTACGAGCCTCTGCCTGAGGCCACACTGATAATAATAATATTATTGAAGAGATTTGCATATAAACAAATTGTTCCCTTGATTAAAAAAAAACTACCAGAACTTCAATAGCATATCATCCTGTGGATAGGGAGAGAGGGGGCAGGCAGCCTGAGCCTCTGCAGAAGGTTCCAGAGTCAGGGCTGGAGCTCAGATGGGTGAGGGGGCTTGTCCTCTGCCTGCCACGGGCTGGAGACTCTGGTGGCATGGAGCGGGAGAGATGGGGGCCTGAGGGGCACTGGAGTGCTCCCACCCTGCTGCAGGGCAGGCTGGAGAAGGGTGGGTGCTGGGGGCCATCTGGGATGCACATTTCCTGGAAAAGGAAAATGGTAGAGCAGAGCAACTCCTGGAGCCACAGCCAGCCCTGGCCAACCCCCTGGAGAGGGGACGCAAATCTCACGCAGTGAGACGGGGTGGGCGGAGTTTGGGTGTTAGACTGCGCTTCTCAAGGGCAGGTCTGCAGCCCTTAGTTTCTCTGCTACAGAGAATGAATGAATGAATGAATGAATGAGTGGATATGTGAATGTGTGAATGACCCACACTGGTTTGTTGGGGTTCCTTTTCCTGACCGGCTGGGAACATGGCACGGGACGGAAGGCTCAGGTGAGGACAGAGGGATCAGTAGGGTAGGAGACAGGATTGCGAGCCAAAAACCTGAGCGGGAGGCTGTGGACCCCTCAGGATCCCGTGAGAGGCAGGATGTGAATGAAAAACAGTCTTGGGTCTGGTACCCACTGGCGGGTCCCAAAGTTTCTGATTTTAGGGGCAGCAAAGTTTAACGAATGAGGGAACTGCTTTCAGCAAGTTAGGAATAGCAGGAAATTATCTCAACTTGATAAAAAGCAACTACAAAAACCCTCTGGCTCACATCAATTTAATGGTGGAAGACTGAGTGCTCTTCCTCAGATGAGGAATGGGGCAAGGATGTCTGCCTGCACCTCCCTCAGCCAACACAGCACAGAGGTTCTGCAGCAATAAAGCAGGAGAAAGAAGTAAAAGGCATACTGATTGGATGGGAAGAAATATAACTGTCTGTACAGATGACATGATTGCTTAAACAGAAAATTCCAAGAAATCTACAAAAAAAAATCTAGAACTAATTAGTTCGGTAAAGTTGGAGGATACAAGATCAATGTAGAAAAATCGAAAGCACTTCTAGCTGTTCATCATAAACATGTGGCCACCAAAATTACAAACACAATACCATTGATAATAGTTCCAAAGGAAATGAATTTTTTTTTTTTTTTGAGACGGCGTCTCACTCTGTCACCCAGGCAGGAGTGCAGTGGTGCAATCTTGGCTCACTGCAACCTCCACCTCCCAGGTTCAAGCAATTCTGCCTCAGCCTCCTGAGTAGCTGGGACTGCAAGCGCATACCACCACACCCGGCTAATTTCTATATTATTAGTAGAGATGGGGTTTCACCATGTTGGCCAGGCTGGTCTCAAACTCTTGACCTTGTGATTCACCTGTCTTGGCCTCCCACAGTGCTGGGATTACAGGTGTGAGCCACCATGCCTGGCCAAGAAAATGAAATTCTTAAGCATACCCTTCAAAGAACACGTACAGAATTTGTATACTGAAAATGACAACATGCTGATATACCTTGTTCATGGATTGGAAGACTCAACCTAGCGAAGATGTCAATTCTCTCAAGATTTATCTATAGGTTTAACAATTCCTATCAAAACCGTAGCAATATTTCTGATAGTCATAGACAATGTATCTTATAATTTATATGAAAAGGCACAGGACTTAGAATAGATATTAATATTAGAATAGAATAGCTAGAACAAGCTTGACAGAGAAGAATAAATAAGAACTCACGCTACCTGGTATTGAGAATTAATGTAGAGTTATAGCAATCAAGTCAGTGTGATGTCAGAGGAGGGGCAGACACACATTAATAGATCAATAGGGCCGGGCGCGGTGGCTCACGCCTGTGATCCCAGAACTTTGGGAGGCTGAGATAGGTGGATCACCTGAGGTCAGGAGTTTGAGACCAGCCTGGCCAACATGGTAAAACCCTGTCTCTACTAAAAATACAAAAATTAGCCAGGTGTGGTAGCACGCAACTGTAACACTAGCTACTCAGCAGACTGAGGCAGGAGAATCACTTAGATCCAGGAGGTGGAGGTTGCAGTGAGCCAAGATGGTGCCACTGCACTCCCACCTAGGCCACAAAAGCAAGACTCTTGTCTCAAAAAAAAAAAAAAAAAAAAAAGGTCAACAGAACAGAATCTAGAACCCAGAAATAGCCCCCACAAACATACTCAACTTATTTTTGACAAAGGCACAAAGGCATTCAAATAGAGGAAGGATAAACTTTTCAACAAATGTTATTGGAGCAATTGGACATCCACAGGTCAAAAAAAAAAAAAAAACCAAACTCCAGAAACAAAAGGAACCTTGACCTAAACCTTATGCCTTAAACAAAAGTGAACTAAGAATGAATTATGGACTTAAATGTAAAATAATAAAACTTGTAGAAAAACATAAGAGAAAGTATTTGGGCTCTCGGGCTAGGCAACCTAGTCCTAAAAGCATGGCCCAGAAATGGAAAAATGTTAAAACTGGGCCTCATCAACATTAAAAACTTTTGTTCTACAAAAGCTCATTTGGAGAAGATGAAAAAGCAAGCTACACATTGGGAGAAAATATTTGCAAATCACATAGTCAACAAAGAGATTGTATGCAGAATAATGAACTCTCAAAATTCAACAGTAAAAACAATCAAGCAATTTAATTAGAAAATGGGCAAAAGACACATATAGATATCTCACCAAAGATGATATACAGATGGCATGCAAGCACCTGAAAGATGCTTACCAGCATTAGCCTTAAAGAAATGTAAATCAAAACCATAATGAGACATTACTACATATCTATCAAAATGTCTCAAATAAAAAATAGTGACAACAGACTGGGCACAATGGCTCATGCCTGTAATCCCAACACTTTGGGAGGCCAAGGCGGGCAGATCACCTGAGGTCAGGCATTCGAGACCAGCCTGACCAACATGGAGGAACCTTGTCTCTACTAAAAACATAAAATTAGCCAGGTGTGGTGGTGCATGCCTGTAATTCCAGCTACTCGGGAGGCTGAGGCAGGAGAATTGCTTGAACCCAGGAGGCGGGGCTTGCAGTGAGCCGAGATCACACCACTGCACTCCAGCCTGGGCAACAAGAGCAAATCTTCCTCTCAAAAAAAAAAAAAAAAAAATAGTGACAACATCAAATGCTGATGAGGCCATGAAAACACTGGGCTCATCCGTCATACCCTGTGAGTGGGGATGTGAGATGACACAGTTGTTCCAGCACATGGTTTGGCAGTTTCTCCTAAAACTAAATCTGTGGCTACACAGGACCCAGCAATTGCATTCTCGGGCATTTATCCCAGAAGATCATGTAACAACGCGCACGTGATGTTCACAGCAGCTTCATTTGTCATTGTCAAAAAATGGAAACACCGGATGTCCTTCAGCGAGTGAATGGTTCAACCTATAGTGGTTCATCCATACTACGGAATAACTGCTCAGAAATAAAAAGAAAGGAACTATAGGCTGGGCGTAGTGGCTCATGCCTGTAATCCCAGCACTTTGGGAGGCTGAGGCGGGAGGATCAGGGGTCAGAAGTTCAAGAGCAGCCTAGCCAACATGGTAAAACCCCATCTTACTAAAAATACAAAAATCAGCTGGGCATAGTGGTGAGTGCCTGTAGTCTCAGCTGCTTGGGAGGTTGAGGCAGAAGAATTGCTTGAGTTGGGGAGGCGGACGTTGCAGCGAGCCGAGATTGCACCACTGCACTCCAGCCTGGGCTACAGAGTGAGACTCTGTCATAAAAAAAAAAAAGAAAAAGAAAGGGAAGAAGATCCAAGATGGCTGATTAGGAGCAGCTCAGGATTGCAGCTCCCAGTGAAAGCGCAGAGGGTGAGTGGACGCCGCATTTCCAGATGGATTTTTATTGCCCGCAAACCAGGAGATTCCCAGGCAAAGGAGCCCCACGGGTCGCCAGCGCGGCTGTTTTGGCCGGCGCAGCTGTTTTGCCAGTGCCCTGGCATGGCGGCTCTCTGTACAAAATACACTGGTCTGGGTGCCCTTTTAGCTGGCGAGTGGAGCTTTGGGAAGGCAGAGTCACCCATTCATCTGATTAAAAAGGAGACTGAATCAGGGAGCCAGGCCAGAAGATTCCTGGGCAAAAAAGCACGGCGAATCTCAGCGCCGCCGTTTCAGCCAGCGCAGTGGGTCGCCGCACGGGAAATCACACAGATCCTGGCACCTTTTCAACAGGCGACTGGAACACCTGAGAGAGGGTCGACTGTTCAACTAAAAAAAAAGGCTCTGAGGCAGGGAGCCAGGTGATCAGGCTCGGCTGGTCCCACCCCTACAAAAAAAAATAGCAATTGGAAATGCTCTGGGTTGAGAGTCTCACAGCAAACACAGCTGAACCCGGGATGGTCCAGCTTTGTGGGGGAGGGGCGTCTGCCATTACCGAGGCACTCCACCACTACGGAGGTGGTCCCACCATTGCTGAGGCAGCCTACCATTGCCAAGGTAACCCACCATTGCTGAGGCAACCCACCATTACAGAGAGAGTCCGCCATTACAGAGGTGGGCCACCATTGCTGAGGCAGTTCTAACTACACCCATACAAACAGGACTGCAGGGAAGTTCACACGGCAGCTGGGTGGAGCCAACAGCAGCTCAGCAAAGCCTCTGCAGGCAGACAGTGACTAGGCTGCCTCCCTGCTGGGCAGGGCAGCCCTGAAAAAAGGCAGCAGCACAACAGAAACTCATAAATAAAGCCCTAACTCCCCAGGACAGAACACCTGGGGAAAAAAGGGGGGTTTATGAGTTCTGCTGTAGCAGACTTAAACGTACCTGCCCAGCAGCTCTGAATGAACAACGGAGCTAACAGCTCAGCACTTGAGCCCCTATAAAGGACAGACTGTCTCCTCAAGCAGCTCCCTGACCCCCGTATATCCAAAGAGTCACCTCATAAAGGAGAGATCAGACTGACATTTGGCGGGTATCCTTCTGGGACAAAGATAGCAGAAGAAGAAACTGGTAGCAACCCTTACTGTTCTGCAGC